>JBBPKJ010000331.1:0-28898 GCA_038089195.1 Brasilioporus rufonigricans
AAATTAGAGATAAGGTCTGGCTAGAAGCCACTAATTTTTGGTTCTCATCTCCATCTAAGAAGTTACTCCCAAAAAGAGTAGGACCATTTGAAGTAACCCAGGACCTTTCCAACCTTGCCTTCTGCCTTAAACTTCCTCCTTCCTGGAGATGCCACAATGTCTTCCATACATCCAAACTCTCCTCTTACTGCTCCATCCTCAAACATGGGCCTAACTTTCCTTCCCCCCCTTCTGATATCATCAATGACGAAGAACAATATGAAGTCAAGGCCATCATTGTCCATTGTGGGATAGGAAGACAACAGAAATACCTCATCAAATGGCAAGGTTATGCCCCATCAGAGAACACGTGGGAACTGGAATTGAACCTTACCAATGTCCAGGAGCTATTAAATGAGTACAAACAGTCCCTGAACAGCTAATGGACCGCTTCCCCACCCCTTTTTGGATCATCTTCACCCTTATCAGTGAAGCTCTCCTCTTCATCACTTCAGCCCTTCTTGCCACCCACCATCACTCCTACCATCACCACCACCTCATCACCTAAAGAATGTCCCTTCCTCCTGCTCTATCTTGCCCTGTCCAACCTTCCCTCCTCCCTGAGCTATCCCGATGTATCCTTTATGCACAAATTCTGGAAAGTGCTCCTACTATGTTCAAGCTGGAACATCTTCCTTCATTTCCTACTCAGACTACTATTCACTCTGCACTACATCTCTATCATCATACTTGGTGGGTTTTCCATACTTACCTTAATCTGAAACCCTCTCACATAGACAATACCTTTGACATTTCAATGCTTACTAGCCTTTCTATCAGTCCCATCTCTGCACTCAACCATTTACAAGAGCTAGGCTTTGACCAATTCATCTCTTCTCTCAATCCCACAGACCTTTCTGACATCTTTTTACCTATCTTTTATACCTTGACAGAAGATGAATGTGTGGACTATCTAGAACTTGCCCTCATCATCACTGCTCCTATGGCCATTGTCATTCCAGACTCACCCATCCCACTTCCCCATCCTCCACCGATTGAGTGACTAACCTCCCCTTCCTCTTCTGATGATGAGGTAACCACACAAACCATCCCTCCCAATGTCCCCTCTCCTAATCATCCAGCTTACCTCAATCTTCACTAGACCACTATCATGGGGGAGTCCTCTCATCGCCCTTTCACACCCTCCCCAACATTCCCTATCCTTTTCCAGCTGCAAATAGATCCCAACACCACTATCATCTCTCCCACCAACTTGAACACTGGAAGCAAGACTGTCCATCCTATGCTTGTCTCTACTGCCATACCCTGGCCCCTAGACACCTCACCACTTCCTGTATACAATCCCAGTGTGACTTTTGCTCCAGATGGGGCCATAGCCCCCATTTCTGCCCCCCCCCACCACTGCAGTAACTGTGACTGCCTGGGACATCTTGTTGATGATTGCATTATCTGGGACCCTGATCTCAATGAGGAGCTTTCCAATGGGGACATGGATGGAGTGGACCAATCTTGAGGAGCTTGCACCTGGGGCTCAAGCATATGAAGGGGGTAATGTTACAGTTGTTCATCTTCATCTTGGTCTATTTCTCCTTACCTTCCATCATGAGAACTCATTTCCCTTTGCACATACTACTTTTCTCTCGTTTCTCACAGTCTTCTATCCAGAGGATATCCTTGTTGTTCCTCTACTCTTTGATTGACCCATGACTTGGACTAACCTCTCCTACAACATTCTCTCATATGTTGTGTGTTCTGATCACCTCATCCACTACTAAGCTGTTTCTCTTGTTGGTTCAATTCCAATGTTCTCACTTAGTTAGCTCTTCTTTGATACTTTGGTCTGTGCACTGATGGTTGCTGTTTACTCTTGTTTACTTCCATATTCTTTCTCTGCCTAAAAGTGTACTATTAGAATTCACTACTTCCCTCCTGTACACCTTAGCTAGTTCTACACAATCCAGTGCACTACTTTGCTCACTTTGTGTGATCTTCCATGTGTCCTTGCTCTCCAAACATTGTGTCTCTTTGTGAGTACCTCCTGGCATCCAAGAAACATTGTCTCAAACATCAAAGCACTCTTCAACATTACACTGACATTATTAATGATGAAGAACAATATGAAGTCGAGGCTATCCTAGCCCACCATGGGATAGGAAGACAATGAAAATATCTCATTAAATGGCAAGGTTATGCCCCATCAGAAAACATGTGGGAACCTGAATCAAACATTACCAACATCCAGGAGCTATTAGATGAGTACAAGCTATCCCTGAACATTTAATGGATTGCTTCCCCACCACCTTCTGGATAGGATTTGCCTTTATCTGTGCAATCCTCCTCTTTGTCACATCAGCCCTCCTTGCTACCCACCACCACTCCTACCATCACCACCATCTTATCAGCTGAAATGTCCCTTTCCCCCACCTTATCTTGCCCAATTCTACCTTCTCTCCTTCCAGAACTCCCTTGCTGTATCCTCTATGCACGAATCCTGGAAGATGCTTCTGTCATGTACAAGTTGGAGCATATTTCTTTGTTCCCTACTCAAACTACTCTCCATGCTGCACTATGTCTATATCATCATACTTGACAAGTTTTCCATACTTACCTTAACCTAAAACCCACTCACTTAGATGATATCTTCAATGTTTCCATGCTTACCAGCCTTTCTATTGGCCCTATCATCACACTCAATCACCTTCAGGGACTGAATTTTGACCAGTTCATCTCTGCACTTGATCCTATGGACCTTTCAGACATTTTTCTATCCATCTTTTATACCCTTACTGAAGACAAATGGAGTGACTACTTAGAAAATCACCTTACCCTCTCTTGCCCCCTGCCCATCATACCCCAATCTCCTTCTCCCATCCCTCATCCTGCCCTTACAGATCACCTTAGCTCTCCCCCTTTGTGATTGAAGATGATGTGGCCACTCAGATCTTGTCCCTCAATGTACCATCCCCAACCACCTTGTGTATCTAGATCTACACTGGACCACTGTTCATGAATGCATTCTCTCCTCACCTTTTCAGACCCTTCCTGTCATCTCCCATCCTTTCCATACTGCAGACTGCTCCTCACACAGATGTAACCACTGTCACCAACTCAGCCATTGGAAACAGGATTGCCCAGCCTATTCCTGCCCCCACTGCCACATCCTTGCATCTGGACACCTCTCCATCTCTTGTATTTGCTCCCAATGCCCATTTTGTAACCAATGGGGCCATGGAGACTGCTTCTGTCCCCACCACCACTGTGGTAACTGTGACTCTCTTGGACATCTCATTGATGATTGTGTTATTAGAGACAATGATCTCTATGAGGAGGTTTCCAATGGAGACCACAATGGAGTGGACTGAGTTTGAAACGTTTGTGCAAGGGCAACAAACGTATGAAGGGGGTAATATTACAGTCACTCATCTTCACCTCAGTCTCTTTCTCATCACCTTCCATCATGAGCATTCCTTTCCCTTTGCACATACTAGTTTCTTCTCTTTCCTTGCCATCCCCTACCCTGAGGACATTCTTGTCATGCCTATCTTCCTTGACTGATTCTTCCCTTGGACTCATCCTCCTACAATGCTTCTCTTGTGGCATTGCGTATTCTGATCTTTCCACTGTTGCTAAGCTTCTTATCTTACAGATTTGATTCCTGTGTTCCAGCTTAGTTAACCCTCCTTACTTCATCTTGATCAGTGCAGTGGCAGTGCCCCAGTTGTTCTTTAACCTTCCATGTAGTTCCTGACCTACCCTAAACTTCCTGAACAATGTATATAAACTAGCTAAAGACTTCCTGTATCTTTAGCTAGTTCTACACAATCTAGCACACTACTTTGGTCACCTTGTGTGATCTCTCTTAGAATCCTTGCTCCCCAGACATTGTGTCTCTTTGTGAGTACCTTCTAATGTCCAAGAAATATTGTCTCAAGCATTGAAGTGCTCTTCAATGTTACAGAGTTGGTCCAGAGTAAGGAAGACAAGACTTAGCAAGTAAAGGTAGTCCAGAGGACTGGAGTTTGACTTGGTGGAGTTTGGTATATGACAGTATCCCCCTCTTAGGCCTGAACCCCTAAAGGCCATTAGCACATGACTCTGTTGATTGGCATCAGAGTTAGAAACCAGAGTTCAGAATTACTGGATAAATAGTCAAGGTGCTCAGAGTGCATCCTCATTAGTATCCACCATCATGTCCAACCTCACCAACATCAAGAACTGCTCCAATGACTGTCTCATGGAGAACCCAGATGATGATGAAGCTGTCTGGAATGCCAGGTCTGATGAACAGAGGAGGTGCATGAAGGCGAAGAAGGAGGAGGAGGAGTGGAGGCAGGCAGATGAGGAGTGACAGAAGGCAGAGGAAGAGGCCACAAGAGTGTGAGCAAAGGCCAAGAAGGTGGCCAGGAAGATGGTGAGTTGCACAGGAGTCACAAGAGGTAGTGGACTAATGAAAATTAGGCAGAGCAGATCCAGAGGGAGCAGGTGGAGGCCAAGGTGGGGCCAAGTTCTGGCAAGGGGAAGGGCAAGAAAAAGATGCAGGAGGACAGGTGCAAGCAGTGCATGTGGAACAAGCTGGTATGCAAGGCCATGGGTGGTAGGTCAATAGTGTGCCAGGCTTGTAAGGATGCCAAGTCCAGGTGTGACTGGCCCAGAGAATAGAAGCCAGAATGGAGGACATGGAAGTGGAAGGTGGAGGAAAAGGAGGAAAAGGAGGAAAAGGCAGAGGAGAAGGAGAAGAAGAAGAAGTCAAAGAAACAGGTGCAGACAGAGGAGAAAGTAGGAATCTCAGAGGGGAGAATGAGTGCAGAGGAAGCAGTGGTAGGCACACTTAGTGAGTTGATGGATCAGGTGTGCCAGTTGGTGGATGCAGTGCATTTGGTCCAGAGCATGGTGATAACCAGGTTCAAGATGTTATAGCTAACCTGGGTAGGGATAGACATAGCCTCTGTTATTGATTTCAGAGAGTCAAGGGTTCCTCCTTCAGTCTAGTTCAAAGGATGTTGATGAGGATGAACCTTGTAAGGTTCTAGGGAGCATTCACTCAAAGTAGAATGGAGTCTTCTAGAGAAAGGAATATGAGATTCTAGAGGAGACTAGACTAAAGTACACAATTGAAGGAGCTAGGTTTATATAAGTACAAAGATGATGCATGGACCACGTTAAGGGCAGGTGTAGAACAGAATAGAATGCAATGGAAATTGGACAATTAGTAAAGCAGTATGACTAACGAGAATCCATGACTCAAACATGGGAAAGTAAGAGTTAGTCAGCAAGGATAATAAAGAGGTGGAGAAAGAATAAGTTGTAACATAACCCCCTTTGTATGATTGACCCCCAAGTCAATCTATTCTACAAGTTGCAATCTAGTCCTATAGGGGATCTGGTCATGTTGGCATAGGCAGTATTGTTATATGGGTTGTCTCCAAGAGATGGCAACCTTGGAGGTGAAAGAGGAGGTGGTTGGTGTTGAGGCATGTAGCCTCCAGTGGAAATCCTAGCAGTGTTGCATTAATAAGGATGGCAACAAGGAGGAGAAGAGGATAAGTCTGAAGAGATGTTATGGGGATTTCTTTGAGCTGGGCAGAGGGATTGCTTATGTCCTGGGGCCCATTGGAGACAGATGGGACATTAATATGAGGAACACTCAACTCAAGTATGCTCTAAGAATCTACAGTGAAAGCAGGTGAATTAATAGAGGAGGTGAGAAGAGGGAAGAGGAGTGTGTCTTCCTGCCTTGTGGAAGGTGTATTCAGTGCGGTAAGAACTTGAAGTTCTTCAGGATTTAAAGGGGACGAGGATGCAGATGGTGTCAAGGATTGTTTGGGAATAGAGAGATGGATAGGAGTGTTATTTCTATGATTTAATTCTCAGAGGTATCAATCTATGTCGGCCATGAATTCTCCAAGTTCTAGTTGATAGGCAAGAATTCCTAGGGCTCTGGTCAGTTCTCTTCGAATGTTGGCAATGACAGTAGACAGGAATGCAATGGTGGGGTTGGTAGACTGGATGTTTCCAATGTTCAATTGTTGGGCTTGGAGAAGGGCACAATATAATGTGAGCAGAGGAGATCCCATATCTAGATAGGCAGTGATGGGTACAGCAAGATGAGAGTCATTCATGATAGTTTGGATGCAAGTGAGATAAGGTCCATTAGGAAAGCCATCACAAACTTGATGAGCAAGTGGTGGTACATCAACAGAGAGAACAGGGTGTCTAGATGGTGAAGTGTCATCAGAGATGATTGTTTCAGTGAGATAGACATTCCAGCCAGTGGTGGCAGTGGTGAAAGATAGGATAATAGAAGACTCAGTGGAGGAAAGGTGAGAGGGGGAAGTACAGTTGGAGGCCATAGCATTCAGAGAAAGTCAAAGGAGAAATCATGAAGAAATATGTACAAAAAGAAAAGTGAATCCAATGGAGAAACAAGATGGGAAGAAGAAAAGAGAAAAGATAATGGCAAGTAGGAGTTTGTTCATTTTATTGTTTCTTTGCATTCAAGGGGGCACTCATAAAGAGATGTTGCACCTTGAAGGGTTACAAGGGGAAAAGATCTTAGGGAGGCATTTCTTATATTCTTGGAGGGTGGACTTTGAATGTTTCAGGTTAGACTCCAGTTCCCAGGAGTCATTGGTGGTGGAGTATCCTTTCCATCGGATCAGGAAATAGAAGCTTGTCAGGGTCTTCTGGTGTTTCAGGATGCATTCTACTTTGAATTCTTCATTTCCATCTATTAGTTCCAATGGTGGTTGAGGGAAGTTCTTTCTGTGGATCAGATTTTCCTTGTAAGGAGTTAGCAGGGAAGCATGGAATACAGGATGTATTCTTTCCCAGGAGGTGGGTAGTCAGAGTTGATAAGAGACAGGAGATAATACTTTTGTGATAAAAAAGGGGCCCTTTCTTTTAGACACAAATTTCAGGTTTGCAGCATTTCTCTTTATGTTCCTGGCTTCAAGCCAGACCTTCTGTCCTTTAGTGAAAGGGACAAACTTCCTTCAGTTTCTAGCAGCCATGGTTTGTCTGAAAAGTTCATGGGCAGTGAGGGCTTCATTTCTAGATGTAAGAAGTTCTTTGATGTGGTTATTGGCAGCAGGTACATCAGAAGTCGAGAACATACAAGGAAGGGCCCAGGGTTCATAGTCCATTATGAGAAAGAATGGGGACTTGCTGGTGACAGAATGAAGGTGGTGATTGTAAGTGAATTCTGCCATAGGAATTTGCTCAGACCAGTTTGTTGGGTTAGATCCACAGAATATCCAAAGGTAAGTTTCAACTTCTTGGTTTATGCATTCAGTTTCTCCATCTGTCTGAGGGTGATAGGCAGTGGAAAGGGTGAGATTGTAATTGAGGAGGTTTCCTAGAGCTTTGGTGAAAGCAGAGGCAAACTGTAGACCTCAATCAGAGATGATTTTATTGTAAAGTCCAAATCTAGGAAAAACTTTATGGTGGAAGAGAAGGGCAATTCATTCAGCAGTGGCAGTTTTCTTGGTGGGGCAAAGAATTACCCCCTTTGTAAGGCCATGGTCCACCATGACCAAGAGAGAGTTGAAGCCAGAAGAAGTAGGGAGGTCAGTGATGAGGTCACAGGAGAGTTGCTTAAACAAAAGGGTTGCAGAAGAGGGAATTGGTGTGAGCGGGGGACAGGTTGGATGAGTGTTGACCTTATTTTGCTGGCAAACAGCACATCCTTCAATATACTTTGTGATGTAGGATGCAAGTCCAGGCCACCAGAATTCAGCAGTGACTAGAGCACAAGTTTTCAGGATGCCAGGGTGTCCAGCTGTTTCATGATTGTGGCAACATTGAAGAATGGTGCAGCAAAGTTCATCATTGGGGGGTACATAGACTTGTCCCTTGTAAGTAAGAATGTCATCAAGTAGTTGCCAGTTGAATAGTTGTGCTTTTAGGGGAGCAGGTAGTTCATTGATGTCTTGGAGTTTTTTAAGGAGTAAAGGGTCATCTTTGGAGTATTTGGAGATCAGAGTTTTCAGGGTAGAGTTGATGAGTTGAACAAATAGGGAAGGAGGAAGAAGGGTAGTTTCAGTATCTTGGTCAGAAGGAGAGAGGTCAGATTGTCAAGTGAGGGCATCTGGTCCAGAGAGGAGTTTTCCAGGGATATGGATTAGCTTCAGGTTGAAGTCTGAGAGGTCAAGAAGCCATCAGGCTTGTTGTTGATTTAGGTGCTGGGGTTTGTGGAAATAGGTGAGATTCTTATGGTCAATAAAGACCTGTACTGGAAATGGGGAGCCAAGGAGATATTGGCACCATCCTTTCAATGCTCAGAGAATGGCTAGAAGTTCTCTATCATAGACATCATAATTTCATTTGGCTGTGGAGAATGATTGAGAGAGATAGGAACATGGATGCCATTCTCCATTACAATCTGTTTGGAGGAGGATGGCTTCAGAGGTGAATGGGAAGGCATCTGTGGCAATGGCAAAGGGCTTGGAAGTGTCAGGGAGTTGAAGGATGGGTTTCTTTAGAAATTGTTCTTTCAGGGTAAGGAATGCTGTATCACATGTGAGGGACCAATTCCAAGTTTGTGTTTTCTTGGTTAGATTGATGAGGGGACAAGCAATATTGGAGTAGTTGGAAATGAATCATCTGTAAAAGTTTGCAAATCCAAGGAAGGATTGCACTTTTTTTATGGTGGTGGGAACTGGCCACTTGGAAATTCTGTCTAGTAGGTTTCACAACAAGACCAAGGTATTCCACTTTGTTTGTAGTGAAGGAACATTTTTCTAGTTTGAGGTGAAGATTGAGTTCCTTCATGCATTGGAGGACTCACTTGGTTCTTTCAGTATGAGTAGCTTCATCCAGGGAGAAGATAGAGAAGTTGTCCATGTAGATGACAAACCATCCTTCAGTGATCAGATCACAGAAGAAATCATTCATGAACCATTGGAAGGTGGCTAGAGAGTTCAAGAGTCCAAAGAACATAATGAGGGGTTCAAAGAGTCCTTTATGGGTGAGGAAGGCAGCTTTCCATTGATTCCCACCTTTTATTCTTACATTATTGTATCCCCATCACATGTTGAATTTAGTGAAGACCTTAGTGCCTTTGAGTTTGTCAATGAGGTCAAAGATAAGAGAGAGGGGATAAGCATCTTGGATGGTATGTTCATTGAAATATCTGTAGTCTTGGCAAGGTCATAGTCATCTGTCTTTCTTTTTGACAAAGAAGAATGGAGATGCTTGGGGGAACTATGATGGTCGGATTTTGTGAGCAGCTAGGTTTTCTTTGATAAATTCCTCAGTGGCTTCTCATTCATCATCAGTAAGTGGATATAGTTTGCCAATCTTTGATACAAATGATTCATCTAACTGAATGGCATGGTCATAAGGTCTAAAGGGAGGAATATGATCTGTGGCTTCTTTTGAGAAAACTTTGGAGAACTTGGCATATTTGGATGGAAGGGTTGGTTTTGGTTTGTTTTTCTCTGCAGCCATAGCTAGTTCAGTGGCTGTGGTCAATTTCTGGACAAATGGGGATCCCAAGGGGGCAAATTGATTTCCAAATCTCTGGATTTGGTCTAACATTCATTTCTGCTGAGCATGTAAGAGGAACTCTTCCAGGGATTCATATTGCACAGTGACATCTCCTTTGTTGAGGTAGTCAAAGAGTTGAGTGTCAGTTACTCAATTGACCATGACATAGTGAGGTGTTTTTACAGGAAAAGATTATTTGGCTTTGTGAGAGGAGATGGCTGATACTTGGATTTGGTAAAGTTCAGCAGATTTGTCAATGGATTCTGGAATAGAAAGCATTCCTTTAGTCCAATTGATAGCAGGATTGGCCTCCTTTAGCCAAGGTAGTCCTAGAATAGTGTTTTGTCTTCCACAGTTCATAATGTAGAACTTGGCAGATTTGGCAATGCCGTTGATGGTGAAGAAGAGGTTGGCAGTGAACAGGACTTTTCCTGTGGAGTTTGTAGAGATGTCAACATTTCTGATGGTGAGGGGTTTTGGTAGTTGGCAAGGTGGAATCTTGTTTTTTTGGTCAAACTGCCAGTCAATGCAGTTTATGTTGGCTCCAGAGTCTACCATGGCAAGAGTTTCAACAGTTTTCAGGGTACTGGAAACAATGATTCCGATGGAGAGGTTCATTGAGTTCTTATTCATTGTTACAGTTACATTGGTGCTGGAAGGGAACAATCACATTGACTGAGGTTCCCGTTTCAAAATCCTTCATCATATATTCTACCTTTTTGACAACAGTTTCTTCTTCACTGTCTTCAATGACTAGTAGTTCAGGGAGTTCCTCAACTTTGGCAGCAGTGGTTGGCTTTTTTCTTATTGGAGGCATAAACATGACTTGGCATTCCTTAGCCATATGTCCTTTCTTTCAGCATTTAAAACAAACACCTTCTTTCTGGCATTTGGCACATTTGGCAGAAGTAAGTTTCTTTGGGAATGTGACATTGTCAACGTCCATGGCAAATGGATCACATTCAGGGATGTTGGATGAAGTATTTCTGGGAATGAATGAATGGCCAGATTGTCTGTTATGCTGAGTGACTTCTCTAGCTCATTTGCTTTTATCAAAGAAAAGAGTGGCTTTATGATACCACTTGGTGATCTTAGTTGGGGTGGTATCCATGGAAAAGATTTGGGTCATGAGCCAGATGGGTAGTCCTGCAGAGAAATACTTGATAAGGACATTGTCTTGCTGGCTTAGCTTGGCTAGGGTAGTATGGTTTTGGAAAGAGGCAATGTATTTGGCAAGGGAGGGTTTAAAAACTTGAGAATCCTTCTGGTAGATCATCCTGGTAGTGGCTAACCAGGCAATGGTGTTGGATTCTATGTTGTAATGCTTGAAAGCCTTTTTAAAGGCAGTGATGAAGTCATCATATTTTCCCATGGTGACAGTAGCACCAGAGATGGCAGTGGCTCTGAAAGTATTAGCCCAGGTGAGGGCTGTCCCTTTTGTCATGAAGGATAGGGTGAATGCAATTTTCTTGTCATCATCATCATAGATGGTTTTTGCCAATGGCAAGGTAGAAGGTGACAGAGTTAAGCCATTGTTTGGCTTTCTGGAAGTTGCCATCAAAGGTTTCAGGAGAGTTGAGACAAAGTTCAGTGGGTTTGGTGACAGTAGTCATTGCTGGGACAGTTGGTGGTGTGATGGGTAACTGGAATATGGGATTACGAGCTACTGGGGTCAGGGATGGTGGTGTGGGAGATCTAGAAATAGATGCTGACATAGCTAGCTGGTGAGCTAGGTCAAGGTCAAGTTGTTGTTCTGAGGGGGATGGAAGTGGTACATCCTGGTCTGAGGTTGAAGGAGAGCTTTCTTGTTGCTTTTCAGAGTCAAAGGTTTCTGGGAGTGGGATGGAGTCATGATGGATGCTCCAGAGCTGATAGTTCAATGATGGGGTTCAAGGTGGAATGGTGACTGACTGAGATCAGTCATTGCTAGGTGATGAGTCTAGTCTTTTGTTATGGCTAACCTGGGTAGAGATAGATGTAGTCTCTGTTATTGATTTCAGAGAGTCAAGGGTTCCTCCTTTGGTCTAGTTTGAAGGATGTTGATGAGGATGAACCTTGTAAGGTTCTAGGGAGCATTCACTCAAAGTAGAACATAGTCTTCTAGAAAAAGGAATATGAGATTCCAGAGGAGACTAGACTAAAGCACACAATTGAAGGAGCTAGGTTTATATAAGTACAAAGACAATGCACAGACCATGTTAAGGGCAGGTGTAGAACAGAATAGAATGCAATGGAAATTGGACAATTAGTAAAGCAGTATGACTAATGAGAATCCATGACTCAAACATGGGAACATAAGAGTTAGTCAGCAAGGATAATTAAGAGGTGGAGAAAGAAGAAGTAAGTCAGAGACTGAAAGAAAGAAAGAATAAATCATAACACAAGACCCAGTATGAGGTGCTGGGTGGCCTGGTCCAACTCAAGGCTGAGGAGGTGTATGGAGAGAAGGGGGTGGAGGTGGAGAAGGTGGATAACATGGATGAGGCAGAGGAAATGGAAATGTCAGAAGCAGTGTGTTACAATTTTCCTTGTTCATTGCGATACGTTCATCATTTTGTTTTGTCACAATCACGCTTTCCCTTTTGCCTATACTTCCTATGACTCCTTCCTGGTTATATTCTATGCGGACAACGTCCTCTTAACTCCTCTCTTCTGATCGCCTTACTCTTGGACTAATCCTTCTACAACGTTCTCTCATACGTTGCGTGCTCTGATCTCCCCATAGTCATCAAGCCTTACCTTTGTTGGTTCGAGTCCAATGTTCTAGCTTGATTGACCTCTTTTAGTTACTTGGTCCATGCAGTGGTTGGTCTTTGTTTGTCTTTCTTGAATCTCCGCTATAAGCTGTATTATATAAGAACCTAGAGATCTTCTCCATGTACTTCAGCTAGTTTTCTCTGCTCTTTCTCTCCTACTATCAACTGCTCATCCAATCTTTTGGTCATCACTCACTCATCGTCGTTCCCTTGCCTCTCAGGATGCTGTGCCTCTTCGTGAGTGCCTCCCTGATGCCCTATACCCATGACTGTTGTCATTGCCAAGCATAAGTATGCCATCGCCACCACTTCTCTTGATCATGCCCTATACTAGAAGGTATCGTAGTGAGAAGCCCTTGATGTATTGTCTGCCATGACTAGATAGGTAGTCACTCGAGAGTCCTTGATGTATAGTAGTAGAGAACTTGCTCAACGCAATCCAGCACACTACTCTGCTCACTGTGTGTGATCCTTGCCCCAAATCTTGCTCTCCAGACGTTGTGTCTCTTCGTGAGTACCTCCTGGCATCCAAGAAGTTTAGTCTCGAGCATAGAAGTGCTCTTAACGTTACACAGTGGAGGAGCTTGTGGAGTTGGGAAAGGAGGTGACAGAAGACATGCAGAGGGATCTGGTGGAGGAGCTGAGGCTGCTGATGGAGCAGCAAGCAGAAAAGTCAGAGGAATCAGAGGAGACCAGAGAAGCAGAGGTCAAGGAGAGTGTATAGATAGAACTGTTGCCATCTCCTGTACATAAAGAACATTTTGTGAACAATTCAAATTTCAGATCAAATAGAGTGAAGTCCAGGCTTGTCCAGATACTGAAGGTGAAATTCTTCAATGAGTTCAGAGGCATGACTAAGTTCCATGGCTATAATCCAGGAGATTTCTTCATCAGTGCCCTCATAACCAGACCATCATACCAAGTATAACAGCTTGCAATTCTCGCATCTTCAATCTATCTTGGAGTCTAGGATTTCAGAGATCTTATACTTCAGTTCTCCATCAACTTCAACTGGAGGTGGAGGTGGCTGAATATGGTTTGGAATAGTATTGAGGATGGCTGATTCTAACTGAGAGACATGCAAGATAGGATGAACAGATTTCATGTTTTTGGGGAGTTGAAGGGTGAAGGAGAGTGAGCCTACCTGAGTGATGATAGAGTATAGACCAAGGTTCTTCTCAGAGAATTTCTTGGAAGGTCATGTACAGCAGAAATACTTGGCTTTAATGAATACCTGGTCACCAACCTTCAAGTCCAGTGCCAGAGTTCATTTAGCATCTGCTGGTCCTTGGTATCATTTCTTGGTGGAGGCTATCACTTCATGGAGGAATTGGTGGAGGGAATCAAGATCTACAGAGTATTCTTGGGCTTGGGTGGAGGTGGGATCACATTCAGGGTGAATGGCAAGATTAGGGTGATAACCTTTATTGGCAAAGAATGGGAAGAGACCAGTGGTAGTGTTTGGAGCATTGTTGTATGTGAACTCCACAAGCAGAAGGAGTTTGGACCAGTTGTCTTGCTGGTCATTACAGTAGATCCAAAGGCACTGCTCCAGGATCTGGTTTATACATTCAGTTTGACCATTGCCTTCAGGATGATAGCCAGAGGTGAAGTGAAGTCGGATGTTGAGAGCTTTCCAAAGAGACCAGAAGAAATTGGAGATGAACTCTGAACCCCAATCAGAGGTAATGTGGGAAGGAACTCCATGCTTAGAGAAGACATGAAGTAGGAAGAGCTTGGCTAACTCCAGAGAGGTTACCTTGTCATCTGTTGGGATAAAGATGCATTGCTTGGATAGATGGTCAATGATGACTAGAATAGTGGTGTGTCCAAAGGAGGCAGGGAGTTGCTCTATGAAGTCCATGGAGATTGAATTCCAGGGCTTGTTAGGAATGGCAAGTTGTTTCAGAAGTCCCATAGGGCTTGTGATGAGGGACCTTGGCACAGGCACAGGCTGTACAAGAGGAGACATACTCTTTGACAAAGGTATGAATGCCAGGCCAGGTGTATTCTCATTGAATAAGCTCTAAAGTCTGGTTTTGTCCAAAATGTCTGGAGAGAGGGTGGTCATGTTTGTACCAGAGAACCAAGAGGCGGAGATCATTGGTGTCAGGGACATAGATACAATTATCTAGATTCAAGAAGCCTTCATGGTGTACTTTCCAGCAAGAATTGGGAGGTTTGGATGTGGACAAATGGACAGGAGCAATGGGATTGGACAGAAGTGTGGAAAGGATGTTGTTATGAAGGGTCTCAAGATCAAACAGGGAGGCAGTGCAGAGCACCAGAGATGTGAGGTAGATAGCCTGGAGGGATGTGATTAGCTGCTCCTGAGTGAATATGGGTTGGAAATTGTGTGGATTGATATAGGCATAGACTCTATCCCCCCCTCTGGGATAGATGTTCCATTGTCTAGTCAGAGCATCGATTTTGGCTAAATGGCCAGGACAAAAGCAGACAACCATATTGAACTGGGAAAGGAACTCCAACCACCAGGCTTGATGGTGGGTCAGGAGTTTAGTAGTGGAGAAGTACTCCAGGTTCTTGTGGTCAGTCACAATGTCAATAGGCATACCAGAACCTTCAAGATAATGCTGCCAAGTCTGGAAGGACTTGTGAATGGCCAGCAATTCCTTGTTGTGGGTATCATAATTGAGTTCCAGAGCTGTAAGAGTGTGGGAATAGAAGGCAACAGGCCAGACTTTTTCATCTGGTGACCAGAGAAAAAGAATACCAGTGATCACATAATTGGAGGTGTCAGTCTCAACAATTAGCAGAGCATCAGGAATCCAATGGATGAGGATCAGAGTGGAGGTGAATGCCTCTTTCAGACACCAGAAGGTGGAACAACAGGAGTCATTGAAGTCCCAGGAAATACCCTTGCAGGTAAGATGGATAAGCAGGATGATGAGACCAGAGTAACCATGAATGAAATGGTGATAGAAGTTAGTAAAACTAAGGAAGGATTGAATATCCTGAACTTTCTGGGACTCCAGCCAATCAAGGATAGCCTTAACCTTGTCATTGGACATGGTGAGCCTGGAGGGTAAAAGTTATTATCCAAGATACTCCATGGAGTCAGTATGGAATTCACATTTTTCTGGCTTTGCATAAAGGCTGTACTTCCAGAGTTGTCAGAGGACTTCACAGACATGCTTCTTATGAGATGCCTTATTGGCAAAGAAGATCAGGATGTCATCCAAGTAGACAATCACAGAGATGTCAAGGAGATCAGCAAAGATGGAGTTGACAAACCACTGAAAAGCTGCAGGCACATTGGTCAGTCCAAATGGCATAACAAGCCACTTGTATGAACCATAGCATGTCTGGAAGGAGGTTTTCCATTTGTTGCCATCAGCAATGCAAACCAAGTGGTACACATGGCAGAGGTTGAGTCTGGTGTAGATTTTTGCACAGCTTGGAGTGTCAAGGAGGTTGGAGATATGGGAAAGGGGTAGCAGTCTTTCTTTGTGATCCTATTGAGTCCTCAGAAGTCTATGCACAGGTGGAGTGAACTGTCTTTCTTATGGATGAAAAGGACAGGGGCTGCATGAGTGGAGGAAGATAGATGGATGAATCCCATGACAAGGTGTTTGTCAAGGAAGATTTGGAGAGACTCAACCTCAGAGGACAAAAGGGAGTAAGTAGTGCCTATGGAAGGTGAAGTGCCTTCTTCCAAGTCAATTTTAAGGTCAAAATTGTGATGCAGGGCAAGGGTGGAAGCCTTGCTTTTGCTAAAGACATCTGTGAAATTGTGGTATTCTTGGGGAACATTGGAGAGGTTGACTGGATCAGGCAGGGATGTGGCAGCAGAATGAAGATTGCTTTCTGGAGGGCAAATGCACATGCTAAATTGCACAGAGCCTTCAAGATGGCAAGTGAGCACAAAGGCTGGAGCACTAATAAACACTATAGGGAGGGCCTTGCAGTTGGAAAAATGTGGTAGACTGGAAAAGGTGGAGTCAGCTGGAGGTGAAGGGGCTGGAGGCTGCAGAGGCAAGCTTGGGGCTGGCATGGGCTGCTCTGATGTCTGGAATGAGATACTGCCAGAAGCCCAGCCAATCAACAGATTGTAGCAGGTCAGCTAGTTGTGTCCCAGGACAAGGGGACAGGATCCATCCAGTGGAGTGACATAAAATATTGTTGGAGTGGTGTCACTGGTTTTGAAACAGACAGAGAGATCAATGGCTTGGGTAATGGTAGAGTTGGAGGTACCATTGAAGAGTTGGAGTTGAAGCAGAGGGATAGAATAGGTCAGAAGACCATGTTCATGCAGGAATGTGGAATCTATGAAGCAATTGGAGGATCCAGAATCTAGAAGAGCTGGAAAAGGCAGGATATTGTGGGATAGGAGGGAAATGAAGGGCATAAGGGATCATGGGTCTAAAAGAGAGGATACATCTAGTCAAATCTCCTTTGGTGCACAAAAAGAGTCAATGTAGCCCCCAGTTCTTGCAGAGTCACAGAGGCTGCTGCTTATTTTTTCACCTCCAGAGTGGAGGCCTCCAGCTTAACTTCTGGTGTTGTTGTCTTAGCCATATGTTCCTTGGTTGCATTCTTTGTGGCCTTTGAACAATTATTGGCCATATGGTCATCTCCAGCACAGATTATGCAAAGCTCATTGTCAAAACACCACTTATGTTCCTTGGGAGTAAGCTTGCCATCCTTGCCAAGCTTGGACAACAAGTCTGACTTTGGTACAGTGGGCATTTTAGTAGAATTGCTGGAGTTGGAAGACTTGGAGTTATTGTTATTAGACTTACCCTTCAACTCCTTGGAGCCAGAGGTGCTAGTGAAGTTGCTGGATGGAGTAGAAGTTTTGTCAGAGGTCTTGGAGGCATTGTTGTTAGAGGATTTTGTCTAACAACTAACCTCTGATTTACACTTCCAGTATCATGCATCAATAGCTTGTGTGAATTGGTGGAGTTCATCAAGGATAGGAGGTTTTCCAACATGCAAGATCTCATCCTTGATACAGTCTGGAAGTCTGTTATAAAAATAGTGCTAGAGGGCACCTTCTCCATAACTCCAGACTTGGGACATGATCCTATTAAACTCAATGACATACTTATTGATTTTCTGACTGTCCTTTATATTCAGGTTGTCAAGCTGATGCTCTGTGTCTCCAATGGGATCATGTGGTCTGAAATTGGTCTGGAGCTCCAGAACAAACTCCTTGTAGTTGTCCATCCAGATCAGGCAGAGTGCCAGATCTTCCATCTGGAGGAGGTCTGGTTCAAACCATTCCAATGCCATACCCTTAAGGTAAGACTGGGAAAAGGTAACTTTAGCACAGTTAGTAGTGAAAGCTTTGAAGCAGTCTTGGAAGTTGAGTTCACAGTGGACTAGGAAAATCCAGAGTTTGCAGGAGTCAGTCCCATCAAATGGTCCAGTTCCTGGGCTTTAGTCTGTTGTGAGTGCTTGGGCTTGCAACAAGTGGAGTGAGCCAAGCTATGAATGGCACTAGCTAAGTTGCCAAATGTGCTGAGTGGAACTGGCTCTTCATCTGAGGAAGAGTTAAACTCATCATCAGTAATATCACCATTAGACAGGTCATCTCCAGGGTTGCTTGGATGGTCATCCAGAGAGTTAGAGTGAAACATATGATCTATAGAAGTATGGAGTGATGGTGAGCTCGAAAGAGGAATCTCAGTGCCATCAGGAACTTCCTCAATGTGGACTCCTGGAGTCAGGGATTGTGAAGGAGCAGAAACCTGGAAGGCTGAGCCTGGAGTGTGTCTAGCAGAGAAACTCCAAAATTGATCAATGATGCCCAGGCCTCTGTGGCTACTGCTGAAAGTACAGATGGGTTCATGCACATCAGTGAATGCACAAGAACAAGAGTGGGTGACTCCAGTTGCCATGATAAGACTCTACACAAGTGGAGTCTGAATATATTGTTAAACTCAGGCAATGTGCTCCAAGTGTAACTCTAAAATGCTGGAGTTGTTGTATTGGATGGTTGGGGACTTGGCTTCACCTTATGTGGTGCACCTTGTATAGGATGGTGTCCCAATTTCGGAGGGTCAGAGGTCAGATAAGAGTTACTAAGAACTCAAGTTGGAAAGACAATGAACAAGACAAGGAGAGTCAAGTTCAGTTGGACAGAGTGGAATGGAGATCAGACAAGGGAGGAGAATGTCAAGTTCTGTTGATATTCAGACTGAGGAATATAGGACAGAAGTACAGCGATTATATACTAAAATCAAAGGCAGATTACTAAGATAGAAATGAGATCAGGTAGACATACAATGTGCAAAGATATGAAGGTGAAACAGGAGTAACAGAGTGTCAAGGTAAAACAAGAATGGAGAGATGTCAGAGTGACATAAGAATGGAAGTGTCAGAAGACAAGGGAGCTGAGATGTCAAGGTGAAACATATTCAAAGAAGTAAGTAACAGAGGTCCAGAGTTGGTCCAGAGTAAGGAAGACAAGACTTAGCAAGTAAAGATAGTCTGGAGTTGATTAAGGTAGTCTGGAGTTGAGTCCAGAGGACTGGAGTTTGACTCAGTGGAGTTTGGTATATGACATGTAGTTACTTCATGTCCTTGTTCTCTTTCCATCCTCCATACCTTACTCCACCTGTATTTAAGGACACTCCTGTATCTTGTTCCTTAGCACTAATATTGACTAAGACAGCCTCCTGTCCTTGTCCAATCTCTTCTAACTCTCTACTCCCCTCCTTGTCAGAACTCTGCTTCAAAATATGAGAACACAGACCAGTTCAAGCACATGACACATAAGTCTTACACTGACATTCTCACTGTGCTCCCCCTCTGCTCCAACACCTCTACTCCAGACATTGTCATCCACCTCCATCACCCAACCTCCAACTCTGCTTATCATCCTCCAATCTCCAGTCAGACTTGGAACAAAGGATCTAGTCTTAACACCTAGTCACTACCCAGTAGCATCTTAGTTGGCCACCTTGGTAGTGTTATGACTATTCTTTTTCTTCCATCCTCAATTCACTTTTTGTGTCTGTTTATTATCTTTGATCCTTGATAACTAACCTTTTACTTTCCTATATTCAAGTCATGGATTCCTGTTAGTCATATCACATTACTAACTTTCCAATTTCCATTGCATTCCATTATATTCTATGCCTACTCTTAACTTGGTCTGTGTGCAGCTTCTGTACTTATAAAACCCTGCTCTCTCAATCATGTACTCTAGTCTAGTCTCTTCTAGAATCCCATTCCTCTTGCTCTAGAAGACTCTGCTTTACTTTGAGTAAGTGCTATCTTGAAAACCTTTGGGTTAAACCTCAACTCCACCCTTTGAACTAGACCAAAGGGAAGAACCCTTGAACCTCTGAAATCTTCACAGAGGCTACATCTATCCCTACCTGTGTTAGCCATAACAGATAGCCTCAAGTCTCCTACAGGGAGAATCCTTGTCAGTCCACAGGACTTCTACTTGCACCTCCAAGCCACCATAGGTCTACTCTAGCCCCTATCTAGGTCTAGCATAACACTTGTCAGTATTAAGACCAGATCTTCCAGTCCAAGTCCAACCAGAGTTCAGATGGATAAATGTGGAGTTGAGAGGTTGGTGATGGAGGTGGACATGATGTCCAGAGTGGAGGTGTCAAAGTGGAGGGGGAACACAGTGAGGATGTTGGCACAGGACTTATGTGTTATGCCCTTCAACAGGTCCATGTCCTTGTATTTTGGAGTGGAATTCCAACAGAAAATGGGAGAGAGTCAGACAAGGATGAGAGGATTGTCTTAGTTGATATTAGTGCTAAGATATAGCATATAGGAGATGTCCTTAAGTATGGTTGGAGTAAGGTACAGAGATTGGAAATAGAACAAAAACATGAAGTAAGTACAGGGACAGTATAAGCAATGTGGCAGAGGGGTAGGGAGATGTTGAATAAGCTACTGAGGAATGAATAAGGGTCAGAGAACAAGGATGTATAAAAGCAAATGAAGGTCTGAGTGCTGCCAGGATAGGTCTGAGTAGAGGACAAGCTCTGGAACAGAACTCCAAGGGGTGATGCAGGTAATGGACAGAGGGTGCAGAGGTGGGCAGAGATGGCTGTAGGAGGCATAATGGAGGTTGGAATGATGTATGTATGTGACAGTCAGTCACCTTGTAAATGTTGTGCATCTCAGCAGGAGGGTTGAGAAGCTCTGCAATACTCATGTGGTTTGAATGCTGGAGGGCTCCAGTTGCCTCCAACTCATCTAGCACCATGCCAAGAAGTTCTTCTGCTCCAATAACAGGATCCATGTTGGAATGGGTTTTGGGGCCATGAACTAGAGCTGAAATATCATGTTTGGGCCATTTTTGCCATCCTTGGGATTTTGAAAAGAACCATTATATAATATAATTTCCTGTTTTAGCTATTATGTAAGTACAAGTATGGGTTTTGTTGAACAAAAAAGGTTATATGTTAAGTGTTATGAAAGAGTTATGGGTTTTCCCCAGCAAACCAACTTAAGAAATCCAAAAATGTATGTGTTATGATGGAGTGTGTTTTATACCAGGAATCCATTATGAGGGAGGCAATTGTAGAGGATTCCTACATCCAAATTTTCTGGCATTGGTTGAATTACATAAGACAAGTTGACATTGATTGAGCCTTTTCTCTTGCTTACAACACATCAATGCTGTTATGTAGTCAAATCCCTCATAACCCATACCAATTGGGAGAAGGGCTAGAGTATGGGTTATCAGAGATTATGGGGTTTTGGAGGTTGCTCCTATTATATAATGGAGGGTTCCTGCTGGTACTTGGTTGACTCATCATTGAAGCTATTGTATTCTATGACAGTAGTGTATCAAAAGAAGAGTAACAGAAAAAATTAATTAATTTGATTGTGTAGTAAAGTAGTCAGTCAAATGGGTGAAACCAAAGACTTGAATTCTGCTGTGTGTAATGTGCATCAAAATGCACCTAAATTTGACTCCAGTGTGCATGCAAGTGGATCATCCATAGCTTCAATGTATCTTGTGATAAGTAATGCAGCTTGGAGAGCTTCATGATGTGTGGGAAGAGGGTTGTCATGTTCCACAGCCTCAGGATTAGTAAGCTCTGAATGCTGTGCATTCATCACTGCACAATAGATTTTTTCATCTGTCACCTTGTTCATTGTGCATGACTTCCCAACTGGATTTTGTAACACAAATAGGCACTTCTGTACCTCAACAATGCTTTCCTTGGTGTGGAGAGGTACTCACAAAGAGACACAGCATTCCACAGGAAAGTAGACTTAGGGGATACTTCAAAGGAGGAGCAGAGTAGTGCACAAAGGTTATGTAGAACTAGCTAGAGAGTACAAAATGCTATCTAGTGAGTTTTTATTGTACGGTTAGAGTAGAGATGGAATCATATGTAAATATAGACAAATAGAGAGCTGCCACCACACTGACCAGGCTTGACAAATAGAGAGTTTTAGCTAAGCAAGAACACTGGACTCAAACCAGCAAAGGAAAAGCTTAGCAAACTGATGAAAAGATTGGAATATGCAACATTGTAAGAGAAACATTGCAGGAGGGTAAGTCCTGTGAAAGAGCTAGTTGAAGAAGAGGGGCATAATGAGGATGTCCTCAGGATAGAGTATAGCAATGAAAGAGAAGAAACTAGTGTGAGTGAAAGAAAAGGAATGATCATATTGGAAAGTTATCAAGAAAAGACTGAGGTGAAGGTGGATGACTGTAACAGGTTTAGGATTTCATCTAAACTCATGCAATTTGAGATCTGCAGCACCCCCCACAGCTATAGTCCATCTAGGGCAGCTACAAGCTCCTTCTCTGCATCTATAACTGGATCCAGTGTATCTAAAGTGACAAGAAGTGAGTTGATTGGAATCAGCAGCCTAGAAGCAAGGGAAGGAATATTAGGTAAAATTCCAGATTTCTTCCAGCAGTTTCTAATAGTTGTCACATCAACCTCTTTCTAGGCTGCTTTGGCAAGGCACATTGCCTGAAGTTGATTTATCTCATAGATTGCCAAAAGACTGACACCAGTATCATAGGATTCAATGGCATGCTGCACAAATTGTGCATGGTAATGGGTCTTGAAATTTTGAATAATTTCCTGGTTGTTTGGCTGAATATGTGATGTAAGATTTGGCTTGAAGTTTTCAACACAAATGCACTAAAGATCATCTGGTACAATAGGGCCAGAGAAATTGTTTTGAAGAAGAAGTATATTTCTTTTTTCTTGTTTCAGCTCAATGTTCCATTGATGAAGCCACTCCTGATACAGAACTGTAGTTATCCATGCAGTTGGATTGTGCTAGTAATAGAAGCCAAGCTATGCACCTGATTTGCATTCAAAAGAGCAGGGTGTTGGAATTTACTGATTACATACACTTATTAGCTTACATTGCACTAGTAGCTACCTTAGGATATTTAGTGACTACAAGTATCCTGCAGTCTAACAGGTTATGAGCCCTGCCTGTGCTCCATAAACAAAGTAGTTCACTCACTAGGACTCTCACCCAAGGCCCAAGAAGAAAATGCCTTACTCAGTCAAACTTGGCGATGGCACAGAAATCCATATACCAGATCAAGCAGCAAACAAACAGAACTGGACAGAATGGCACAGGAAGATCAAACTCATTGTTGAAGAAGCCAAATTGCAAGACTACCTCAACAGTACTGCAACAGACTCAGACCCACAGCTAGAAGCCTTCACAAAGGTTGTTGGCTATGAGCTCACGTAGTACAAGATATAAGGAATATATTGGATGATATCTGCCTAGTATACTTGGGTTTATATACTACTTAGATACAATGTACTAGAATAATCTATAATCTTCAACTAGTATCATGACTAATCAGTTTCCTTCTTGGGACTTGTGATACCAGCTATATGATACCAACACTCCCCCTCAAGCTGAGGTCATACCAATTTCTTTGGTATGTCTCTTGTACTTGTCTCTAGGTAGTGCTTTAGTTAACATATCTGCCATCTGGTACTTATCTGTACAATGATACACTTCAATCTTATTTTGGGTGATTTTCTCACGCATATAATGGTGAAAAATATCAAAATGCTTGGTCTTGGCATGGAATTTTGGATTATATGCCAGGGCTTGCGCTTCCTTGCTATCTGTGAATATAGTTACCAGCTTTGATTGTCTGTACCCTAGTTCAGCATATAACTTTCTAAGCCATATGCATTTCCTAGCAGCTCAAGCCAGTGTGGCATATTCTGCTTCAGTAGTCAAGAGTGCAATTAAGGTTTGCTTCTTAGAACCCCATACTATGGCTCCCCCTTGAGCCAAGAACACATAACCACTTATGGAAGCTCAGTTTTCTGTGTTTGCAAAGCTGGCATCTACATATCCCATTATTATCTTAGTAGAGGTATTGCCCTTGTTTGCTCTGTACATTATTCCATAATCTTTAGTACCTTGCAGATATCTTAGTATTCTTTTGGCTGCCATCCAGTGTCTCATGTCTGGATTTGAGGTAAATGAAGCCAGTCTATTTATGGAATAGGCAATGTCAGGCCATGTGGCAACCACCACATACATCAGAGATTCAATCAGTGACACATACTTGTTTTGGTCATAATTCTCATATGCAGTGTCACCTTCCTGATTTGGAAACGTCTGAATTTTAGTATCTGTGGGTGTCTTTACACTGTTCACATTCTCAAGTCCTTGTTCCCTTAGTATACACTCTATGTATTTTGTTTGGCTGATGAATAGAGTCTCTTTGGCACAATCTTGAGTGATTTCTATTCCAACAATCTTCTTCAGGTCTCCAATATCGGTAACTTCGAACATAGACTGCAATTGCACATTGAATGACATCATGAGCCCCTGAGCTGATGTGAACAGGAGGAGATCATCTATCCAGATGGTGATGATTTCTATCTCCTCCTTAGTTCATCTGATATATGCACAGGGGTCTGTCCATAAATGTTTGAAGCCTGCTTTTACTAGTCTTCCATTTAGTTCAATGTTCCATTCTCTGCCTGACTGTTTTAACCTGTACAAAGTTTTAATTAAGCAGCAGATGCATTGTGTGCCATCTTCAAAATCTTCTGATTACTTCATATAGACTTTCTCCTTTAGCATACCATTTAGGTAAGTGCTCTTTACATCCATTTGCTGTATTTTCCAATTTTGGCATATAGCCAGGGCCAATATTGCCCAGATTGATTCTAATCTCACTACTGGTGAGAATGTGTCTGTATAATCCATCCCCGGTATCTGTGAGTATTCTTTTTCCACTAAGTGCACTTTATATTTTTCTAATCTGCCTGCTTTATTATATTTCCAAACAAGGACCCATTTGTTGGATACTTATAACATTGAGAGCACTTCTATGCTCGAGGCTTACTGTTGTCCTAGATCTTGGGAGGTACTCACGAAGAGACACAATGTCCAAGGAGTTGAACTCAAGAGGATATGGCACAAAGAGCACAGTAGTGCGTTTAGATAAACATAGAACTAGCTAAGGGACAAGAGTGACTACTGAGCTAGTTGATATAGTACAATTGGAGCAGAGCTGGAATGGAAAGTAAATAGAGGTAAACGGGGACCTGCCTGCACTTGGACCAAGACAACAAGGACAAAGAGTATTAGTCAAGTGAGAAAGCTGGAATCAAACCAGCAAGACTAAGAGCTTAGCTATAGCTATTGATGAAGAGATCAGAATACGCAACACTGTAAGAGAAGTGTTGTAGGAGGAGTTAGTCCAAGATAAGGAGTCATCCAAGAGAGTAAGCCATCACATCGTCAGGGAAGAAAACAACAAGGAAAGGGGAGTAAGACTCATGAGGAAAAGGTATTATATGGGGAAAGCAAAAGAGAATCAGAAAGAGTCCTGAATGGAGGTGGTTTACTGTAACAATACTGGTATCCTACCCTTAGGTAAGTCTACTAGTTCCCATGTCCCCATTCAGTGGAGCTGACTAAGCTCCACTTTGACAGCCTTTTTCCATTCTGGCCATTTGGAGGAGGTAAGCGCTTCTTGAAGTGATTTCAGATTATCCAGTGAGGCACTGCTCTCACTGAATGCTGCATATACTAATTCTGCCTCTTTTATAGGGCTTTCTTTGTGCTCGTCCTCATCTGGATCTTGAGCTAACTCTGGTGGGTTGTCATACTCTTCTTCTGACAACTCTGGCATAGGGTCATTTAGTACCCAGTAGTCCTTTGCTACCTTGGGCCTGGTGCTTCTCCTAATCAGGTAAGCTTGATCTTTATTACTTCGCTTATGCTTATTCATACCTGAGCCATCATGAGGTATGGTATCTGGTGCATTACCAGATCCTGACTCCCCCTCACACAGCATACTGCTGGGTGAGTCCTCTGCCTGTATTGGTGTATTGACAGTGTCCCATAGGAAACAGAAGTTATGTGAGACCTTGATAGATCTCATATGCATGTCATAATATTTGACAGTGTGGGGCCATTTATAAACTCCACAAAGGTATGTCTTACCAATTTTGTGCCTAATTTGTTTAGATTGACACCTTTTGTCATAATCCAAACAGGGGCACCAAATTCCTCAAGGTGAGATACATTGGGCCACCTCCCAGTCCATTTTTCACAGGGAGTGGTGCCTATGAGGGCATGAGTATGTGATCAATTTTGCATGTATGCTGCATGTGCGATCACTTTGGGCCATAGATAATCTGGTAGGTCATTAGCAATTCTCATCGCACATGCTAATTCTCCTAGTGTTTGATTGAATTGCTCGGAGATGCCATTCTGTGATGGAAAATATGCAGCGGTCACCTGTAAGTTGACCCCTGTCTCCCTGCACCATGCTAACAGATCATTATTGACATATTCCTTACCATTATCAGCCCTGATGACCTTTGTTTGGCATCCAAGTTGGCATTTCAAATATATCAGGTATTCTTTTCATTTTGTTGATGCCTCCCCCTTATTAACCATGAACCGTACTTTATAGTATCAGGTAGCATCATCTATGAAGGTGATGAACCACCACACATGCCAGGTCAATGCTTCTGTTCAGATGGGTCCCCACACATCAGTATGTATCATATCTTTTGGTAGTGTGGCATGTGGTTCTGACATTATTGGAAATGGTGATCTAGATTGCTTCACTTCAATACATGCAGGGCAATCTCTGATCAGTGATGGCTTTATAGTAAGTTCATCAACTAAATTTTCCTTTTGAAGATGTTGGAGTCCTTTAACTCTGATGTGTCCAAATCTTTGGTGCCAGTTGTCCCAGGTATGTGCCTGATACGCATGCTCTATAGGCTCATGCCTATGCACTCGTAGTGTATACATCCCTTCATGTAGTGTAGCAATGGCAAATAAAACTTTGTTCTTATCATATAGTTTCATTTGACTGCCTCCTGCTACAGAGAAGCCATCTTCTCTGTTGAGGCAAGTAAGTGATATTAGATTTTGTACAGCATTGGGAGTATATTGTACATCATGTAGTGTAATAACAGTCTTTGTTATCCACATGTGTCTGTAACTCTATAACTCCTACACCATATGCTTTTATAGCATGGTCTCCTATGCTGCAAATGATCTTCTGTATAGGGGTCATTTCCCTAAACAGTTCTTTATTGTTTGATAAGTGTACCATACTGCCTGAGTTGGCCATGTTACGATTCGTCTCTCCCCTATACTTTTTCTTCACTTTTACCTTAGTCTCACCAAGTCCTTGGTTCGACTCAACCAAGAGACGTTTCTTATCTTTCTTTCTTGACTCATCTTTGATGTGTCACAATCAGCCATTCTTCTTTCAGACTTCTCTCAGCCGATTACTCATTTCCTTTTAGTCTTCATGCAATGCCATCAACCCTTACTCATACCCACTTACTCATAAGCCGATGCCATCGCACCTATCTTTAGTTTCCTATTGTTCTCTTCTTTTGGACTCTATTGTTCTCTACTCTCGGTCGCTTCCTTACACCTTTCCTGCGCCTGCCCTAGAGCAGTCTTACTTACTATATAAACCCTGTGACCTCGGTAGTAGTTACTCACTCTTGTTCTTCCTGTACTTTCATCACAATCCACTCTTGTCTCAAGTCTTCTACTCCACTCTTAAGTGAGTAGTTAAGGGTATCCAACCCCTTTCTTGGTAATATCCACTCCACAACTCCAAGTCCCTGTTCTCGTCACTACCCTAGTAGCTTCTCGCCCCACTAAGGGGAATCTCTATCGGTTCATCTGAACCTTCCCGCCGCTTACCTAAGCAGAACCCTTGCCTGGTCACCTGACCTTCCCAGTCTCAGTCTTTGCCTTACAGGACTACCCTAGTCCCTACCTGGGTCTAGCGTAACAGGCCACCTATGTGTAAAATTCAATGTGTTCATCTATTCCTTCCCAATTGTCTACAATGTATGAGCTATGGTCTATAGTACTACTAGTAGATGTCCCATTCCCATCCATGAGCAATACTTGCTCATCTTCTTGTGTGTCACATGTCGTCAGGGTGGACCCTGACTCCATGGCAAAATTTGCTTGTGTGGTCTTTGCATACTTAGCTGGGCTACCATTCCTTTGCCAGCAGTCATCCTCAGTATGTTCCAGTTTATGACAGTAGCCACATTTGGATGTACCCTTATGTCAGCACCTGTCAGTCATGTGATTGCTCCTTCCACAAATGGTGCATCATGACATAGTAGGCTCTTTTCATTTAGTTCCCCTCTGTTGTGTGAATAGAACTTGTTCACTTTGTGGAGTACCCTGCCTATGTTTGTATTCATTGACTAGCACTGTGGTAAGTTCTTTGACAGTAATGGAATCAACTCCTTTGCTGGCTATCCAGCCTGCCATGTATAATGTCGTAAACATGGTCCAGGACTCCGGCATGTTTAGTAATAAAATGTCTTTGAATTTGTCATCAGGCATGGGCTTTCCCATGGCTAACAAGTCATTCTGCATTCATTTCAGTTTGTTGATATGTATTGGTATGCTATCCCCTTCAGGACACTTCGTGTTCAACAATTCTCTTTTGGCAATTAATGCCGTTTGAACTCCTCATGTTTGATGAGCTAATTTGAGACTTTCCCACATCTGTGCTGCCATTTCAGCATGCATGACATGGTCAATTTGGCAGTTGTCTATATTTGTTAATATAAATGTTTGAGTGATTAAGTCTTCTTCTTCCCATGCCATTATCTTGGCTTCACTGGTGGGGTCGTCCTCTATGAAGCTTGACTTCAGGTAAGTGCCCTCAGCATACTTAAAGACCTTGTGCAAGTGTAGGAATTTCTGCATTCAAATTTTCCATGCATGCCAATTATTGTCTTTAAGTGTGTCTACTTTGTAGGACAAGATCACACCTAGGTTCCTTATCTGAGTACTTGCCCCATTTGTATTATTTGTGGTTGCAGTGTTAACTGTGACGAAGTCATCTGGTGATGGTGATTATGACATGGTCACATGATGATAATGAAGTTAGATAGTAGTTGATAGTGAGCTGTTTCTTCATTATAGCACAAGAGCAGAGCTCATAGCCTGTTGGCTATGAGCTCACATAGTATGAGTGATAATGAATGTATTGGATGGATATCCACCTGGTATACTCAAGCTTATATACTACTTAGATACAATGTACTAGAATAATCTATAGTGTATGATTAGTATCATGACTAATCGATTTCCTTCTTGGGACTTGTGGTACCGACTCTGCAATACCAACAGATCAATGAAGGCATACCTGAGGATGGGCAGGAGAATATCCAATGC
>JBBPKJ010000332.1:0-28840 GCA_038089195.1 Brasilioporus rufonigricans
CCTGTACTGTCTTCAGTAAGTCACTAAAGACGAAGTAAACTAACTACTGTCCGATGTAGGTATGCTTATGTAAGCTACCAAAATAGCGTACTAGCTAAATATCCAACAGAAGCAACCTTCTGTCTCGCTCATTTCCAACTACATACCTTCACGTGCTATATGACCCGGATGACCTAAAGGCATTGGACTCTGCAACAGTACGAGCGTTGCAACCAGACACTGATTTGCAAACTGCAGGGCTCGAAGCTCCTAGTAGAACCATTGATACCGCCAGACGGGAGAATACTCCCAAGAGTTATTTATATCTCGCTTTCTACCTGTATGCCAACGTCCATTTTCGTAGATATCATTACAACCTCAGTACCGCTGACTGAGCCGCAGTGGCATCTGCATGTCAAGGCCCACATTGCTAACGTATTGATCTCTATTTATCCCTACTCAGATTCTAATACCCAACTTGAACGGCTTTGACGGGCGCATTCGTGACTTTGCACCGGTGCGACGCTAGTGGTCGTGTTGCCCCAATAAGTCATACCATTATCCATACCTTTTTCAACCTCTAGATGTACCCATCTTCCGACACACGACTCGGTCATACTGCAGCACGAACACAAGCTTGTGTCTTCTCGCTCGCATGTGTCATTTCGCTCAGTCTGTCCCAGACGGCCACCTGTACGATCTGATGACTCGGGGGTGCGGATCGTCCTCTCGAGCAGTGCCTGATCGTGCCTTGGATCTTTTGGCGGAGATGCAGGAGAATGGGTCAAGTCGACGAGGGTTCTTACAAGGGTGTCATCGTGGTATGTGGCTGGGAGAAGGTATGAGGCTTGCGAGCGAGATGACAGACGAGGCTGTCAATGCACATGTTTCCTACTTGTGCGTCGAATAAGCCGCCTATTCGACCATCAATCCACTCTGTCAGCTTCTGTAGGTTCAACGATACACAAGGTGTGAAGCTGTCTCGCACTTTACACGCCGGAACAAATGAAAAAAAGGTCGGTGAAATGAATGTATCTAGTACCCAAGTTGGTCACATGTTCGGTGAATCTACAACAAACGTCACTCCCAGCATCCGCTTGCACTGCTCTGCGATTCGGAGGTGTTTAGGGGATCCTACTCAATGCTTGGGAGGTCGAACCCGCGAGCTCTTCAGAAGATTTGAGAGAATGACAGGTTTGGACCTTTATTCGTACCAGTCGGCTATCAACTGCACCGTACGTGAGGTCAGGGTCATCTCAACATTTTATTTCGTACAACAATCGTCTGCAAAACTTGAAGGCGTAACAATATCGTTTTCCGCGAAACTATTCCATCGACTCAAAGAATATTTCAAGGCACCCATTTCCCGTGTTTCTTGTGCCATTCCTCGATCGAATCCCGTCCATGACGCTTGTAGATCTGCTTTGGGCCTTCGGGGAGGCGCACATAGGCGGGCTTGGAGTCTGTGAATATCACCACCTGACCAAGGAACGTCAGCTTATCCATTTTGACCCTTCTAGATTGGCTGGGGGAAAAACGCACCATCTGTTCTGGGGCCTCGAGCGGCGGGGAATCGATCGCGGAAGCAGAAGGGTGGAGAAGGTCGGGCCTGCATCCATATTTCATACGGTACGCACAAGGTCAGCCGCGTCAGTAAGCCACGTAGCTGATCGTGTGCAGAAGGATATCGCACCATCTCTCGTCATACGCCCACAACATGGCTGAACAACGTGTGCAAAAGTTGCGCTCGGACGAGGCGATCGTCTCCTTTGGAGTATCGCGGTCGAGCACGGCATGATAGACACTGGAAATGGAACGCCGGGAACAACGTCGCTCGTTGAGCACGCCAGCACGCACGAGCAAGGTGAACGTATATGGCAGAGAATGCACCTGATGTGTTCTTCCCCCTGGGTGATGTGGAGCGTGTCCGCTATGGCATCTAGGGTGATCGACCCACCGACGCCGCCGACTTTGCGGCAGATGGAGCATACGCACAACTAGTAAGGCGCAGTGAGTCTCCTCCGCGGAGTCTGTGCTATTGGGACGACGCACTTGGTACGGAACGGGGGTGTGGCTCTCCACGGTGAAGCGGACGGCCCCACAATGACAACTTCCTTTGAGCAGAACAGGCATCAGATTCGCTGAGAATATGCTAGGGTGTTCTTGCTAGATCGTATATATATATACAGACAGCCCCCCGGCGACATATCAGAAATCCGTCTGTGGGCTTTGTGCGGAGCGCAGCAGACTGGGTACGACAGCATATGAATCCAGGCTGAGGGCTGCGACTCCGAACGCGAAGCTCGGGGTACATACCCGTCCCGCGATCAGGGGAATTCGTACATTTACTGCGCAGTCGGTCTACCATCAGAATCACTTATGAACTTCGTAGACTGCTTCATTGTTTTTTGAGGCACCTTTCTCCCTCCGATTACTATAACGAAATCACTGAAACAGCATCCAGTACACACGATCATATGAATCCATCAATATTCTTGCGCCCTTGGCGACTAGATAAGTATTGATAGGTTACGACAGATCAAAGCAACATCTTCACAGGTAGAACATCGTGTTCCGCAGCCTCGGCCCAGCGACACCTTCACCCCACATCTCCTCAGCCTTCTCGTACATAGCATCTTCCACCGCTCGCTCCTTCCCTTTCTTCCCCTTGTTGCCCTTGGCCGCAGCGTTGCCGCCAACCTTGTCTCCATGCAACAGCTTGTGCAAGTAGCACCGCCCGCGTTCGCACGCTACGTCCGCCCAGTACGCAGGGGAGACAAGACTAACGGCCTTGGTTGCGCGCGCAAACATGTAACTCAGGTCGTGGGTCACGCGTTGGAGGTCGTCCGCGTTAAACCCGTTTTCGTCGTGTACAACGTAATAGTGCGTCGGGCGGGCGGTGCCCTTGAGAGCCCCGTGCGCTGTGTAATGCCAGTCAGCACGGTCATCGAGAGTTCATGTGATAAAAGGTATCAACCTTGGAGGAAGAAATCAAACTCGTAGGCCAGCGTGACGCCACGATCGACGACAGTGCCTGGAAGTGGGTTGCCGTCGAGCGCTGCATCTGCTGGTTTAGTAGGATAAAAGCGCGTGTGGTGTCTCTTGCCGCAGACGACGATGCTGAGTTTGGGTTTGTATGTGCCGAAATGCGTAAAGGCCAGTCTCATCTGCGTTAACTCGTATTCGCATACTTGTACGAACTGACTCTGCAGGGAGGCTCGTAAGTAGGCGTAATATATCTCAGCAATAGCATACATACCTCAGAGACCCCGTCGCGGAATAGAATAACTCGCTCAGGCAAATTCCCCTTGTTACGATTCTGGTAGAGTTCGAAGCGACTAATGAACATGTCCCTGAGGACGTTGTCGCCATCTTGATCGCGGTCAATCTATGAAACACTCTCGTCAAATGGTGACCCGTAGTCAGGGGTAGAATTCACATGCCTCAACTTTGCTCCTGCGCAAGGAAAGTATCGCAGGGTATTGTGCGAAGTGCTCGTCAACGCTCGCGACGACCGCTACTACGGATGCTAATCGGAACGTGTTAGGTCAGTGCTCGTCCACGTGTAGAGAAACTTGCGTGTTCCATCCTTAGGGGCGACTCCAGTGGGATGTGTTACATCCATGCCCATGATCATCGTCGACGCGGTCTTGAGCCACACGCCGCTGTTCGCGTCCAATTTATGGTTGATACCACCGAGCTTCATGTTGGCTTTAAGTGCAACGTTCGCAAAGTATTGTGGTTGTCCCCGGCCCTTTCTGACTTTCTCTGACTGCATGCAGACAGTGGCGATGTCGAGCTTGACATCGCAGAGCGACTTGAGGCCATTGTAGATTACTTTGTCGTCGTTGGACAACATGACCAGGACGAGCTCTGGTGCAGCTCGCTCGATCAGGCTTTTCAGCGCTCGTTCTATTTCATTGAGAGCATCATCCCGAAAGCGATTGTCTCCTTGGCGGGGCAGTTGCACTGTTGCGCAGGCGTGTTCCCCCAGCGCCTGCACTCGCATACCACTCTTGTTGCACATCGCACGGAATCCAGTAGTGATCCCCTGCAGCTCAGTGTCTTGGGAGCCTGTAAAATCATCTCGCCCACCATCCTGAATGACGAGCACAGACCACTTGTTCAAACGCGCTCCGACAGCAAACTTGAGATTTCTAAGGTTCCATGATGCACGATCATCGATGGTGGCGGGCGTGCCGGAAGAGTACGACAATCCAGGTTTGTCCAGGACACGACCGGGAACGACCGCCATCTCCTTGCCAACGCTGATCCCAAACGACTCTAGCACTGGATTTGAATCCCGAAAACCAAGCAAGCCAGTTCCCCGGTTGACGATTTCGTTCGCGTTCTCTCTGGGCGGTTTGCAAGCAACATCGAGCATCCCTTTAGCAAGTTTACCATTGCTGAGCTCTCCTTTGAAACCTTGGTTCGGGAGGATATCGCAGACTTCAGGAGGGTAACGACTGCCGTTGGGACCCTCGAGAAGCAGAAGCTCAGGGCGTTGCAGCGTAATGCCATGCTCTGTCATACGATGGTCAGTATCGGTACTCGAGTCAAACCGGACATCCTCACGGTGTTGGTAGTACTGCTCGATCGTGGTCAGTCCATGTTTGCCATGTTTGAACTTGTGGTGCCGGGCATTCTGCTTGGAGATGCCCTGTATCATGACAACACGCTTGTTGGGCCGGGTCTCCACCCGCACTTGATTTCCGAAAGCACCCGGGCCACCTTTAACGAGGTTTCTGTATTCGTCGAAGGCGTCTGCAAAGTTTTTGGGCTTGTAAAATGCTGCATGGCATGTATTGATATTGACCATGAGCTGTTGATGGGCAGGACGGACTGAGACGTAAAATCCCTCCCGCACCGTGAGTCCTCCTCCGATGTCTTTGGGATCCGGAGAGTCGAAGAAGAGCCGTTGATCTGGATGCTTTTTGGTGTCATCTCCACGGCCTATTTTGAATCCTGTCTGAGACTGGTGTGCTGTTAGCACGAGGTTCAGCGCGGAAAGAACCTTGGCGAGCGCCTGAGAGTCGACAGGTTCCCCTGCAAGACATCTGTATGGATCGGTGAGGTCAGATAAAAACAGGGTATAAACAAAGAAAAACACACTCGTTCAATAGCTGCTGATCGCCGACTTCTTCGAATGTGAGCGTGAGCGTGTACTCCCTCCCTCCTTCGGAAGAGGAACCATCCTCGTCCTCATGATAAAACGCACCACGTATGGTCAGGGGTTGCGGCAACGAGAAGGATGCCACGAGCCTCTCGGCATTATCGTGTGCCACATGACCAAGCATGCCAGCTTCCCGCCATTCTGCGGTCTTTTCCGCGAGCTGGAACACGCGGTGTTTGTCACGTCGTGTGAGCTTTGTATCCCCAGAGAGGGCGATCGCGGCGCCATATCGATAAATCTCTCCCGTGACGTCTACGGGAAAGTAATTGGCGCGAAGCGAAATCTGTCTTCCTCGGGTGCCAAAGTCGGGTCGCACCGGAAGATGGTCCGGCCTGGGGTTTTCGTCGGCACCCGTCTGCTCGTTCAAACGGGCAATGGCGTCCAGGTCGGAGTCATCTTGGATGCGGGCATCGACTGTACCTGGTCGATCCTGCATAAAGATGCTGTGGTGTCGACCAGCATCGTCAGCAAGCGTGCTGGGGCATGAAGGGAGATGGACTGACGCTCCTCCAGGTCGCCCTTGGTTGCCGCCCCTGGTGCCCCTGTGTGGTCCGAAATGACCTCTGCTTCTATTGTCGGCAGTAGGGCCGCCGCGGTGAAAAGGCGAAGTTGCTCGTGCTGCAGGGTTGCCCAGACCGCGTTCTCTACCCCCACGTCCTCCACGCGGTCCTTGCCAACGCCCGGAACTCGAACTCGTGCTACTCATCGTTCAGTGTTTGTTCAGAGTGGATGAACGACAGGAACAAAAACCAGCCGCAGTACGTGCGCAGTTTTCGAACCCCCTATGTAAGTGGGGTTCTGATCCGCATCCCAGTCACGGCCAGATCCGGTGAGCGGAGTCACCCCGGGGCCGGTCCAGACCGGGTTCGTGGCGCTGATTTGCGGTAGTCATGGCAGGTGACCGGTGACCCCCGGACCCCCCTCAATTTTCGATCTGAAAGGGTTCCAGACCGGAGATCGGATGGAAATATCATGAAACATGAGGGCATCTCCGAGCATCTCCAAGATTAACGAAGGGCGGAGTACACACTCCATAAATGACAGCTATGTACCCGCGAAACCGCAAAGTCAAATTTAGTCGTACAATACATCTCGGAATCGACGACGGCAAGAAAGAACTCTATATGATCTGCAAGAAGAAATGGGGGCCAAGTTTCATGAATTCTATGCAGTACGGTCACAACTCGGCGGGTTGTAAAATACAGATATTGTCGCACAAGAGCGAAATCTGTGATGTCATGAGCGTGTGGATGGGAGTGGTACAAATGATGGCGGGAGTAAAAGCGGGTATACAGAGTGGCACAGGTATCAGGGACATGATGATACTACCAGGAGAACCGGGTAACCCTGAACGCTCCAGGATGGACGGCAACGAACAAAAATCAGCATCGCCAACGACAGAAATGCCACGGACAACGTTCACACGTCGCCGAGGGACGAACGAAGGGTTGAAGAGCTTCCTGACTAGAATCCAGCTCGTCAGGCGACACGGACTCCAATTGGGTGAGACGTTTTGCAATGCAAGGGGAACCGAACACGTCGCGAACCGCAAGGATGCAAGGCGCCATTAGGGGGGCGCTCAGTCCTCTTCGGGCACTTCATATATGCTAGAAAGAGACTGCTTGCGCGTGTGACCACGAAGACTGGCACTGCTGCGTCTTCTGTGATGCCCAGAAGATCTTCTCTGAGTAGATTGGGGTACTCCTGCGACGGGCAGGCTGAGGGAAGGAGAGGGGCCGCTATTGAGCGGAAGGACGGGTGTGACCTCCTCGGAAAGGGAAGAGAGGGAGGAGCTCGGGGAGGAGCTGTAGATGATGTATGGCTCTTCCTCATCCTCCTCGCAGGGGAAGGGGATGACAGATGGTTGAGACGCCATGCCAGCATCCTGGGAGAAAAAGGGGAAGTATGATCGGGTCGAATGGCCGAAAATTGTCTGAAGAACAGACCATCAGAAGAGAAATCGATAAATGAAAGTGGCACACGAACAGAATCCTTCTGAGCACTTGTTTCCCTCACCCACTCGGCGACACGCCGAACCCATTCCCTCTGTTTGAGAAATTCGATACGCTCCCTCCTCTGCATGGTGGACTCTACATAGTTTTTCTGCCTGCCGTGAGTGTCGTAGACGGGTGTCGTGGAATTGTTGTTTTGGTTTTTGGTGGTGGGCATGAGGGGAGCGTCGTAGGCAAGCATGATAAAGCGCGGAGGATGTCAAGGGCGTCGTCGTGTCAGATTTATAGTGCCCCCGCTTTAAGGGGTCTAGATCGCTAATTGTGTGGCTGTGTCAGGATTAGCAGGAATGTCTAAGATTAGTCAGCACACATGACGCTACTACAAAGTGACATCTAAACGCGACGGCCTCGCTGCAGCTCTTCTGACCTCTTTTTCAGACCCTCTGCCATGGCAACGTAACCCTGTTGCAGCCCACTTCCGGTGAAGAACTTGACCAGATATGCCAACAGACCACTGAACACTTCGATCGACTCGTAGCGCGTCTTTTTCCGCCCATCTTCCTCCACCTCGGCCAACGCCTGCCATCGCACTCCATATAGAAGCCAAGAGGGGAACTCGACGGTGTCCCACGCGCACCGGTAATTGTCAGGATCCATGGTGGTTATGACTACGAACGCTGAACTAGCCGGTAACAGCTTTGGAGGGTCAAACGAAGGGGGTATGTGCACAGGATGAATGAGTAGATGAGCGCCGGCACGGGGAGTTTGTTCAGACGCAGGAAGGAGTCTCTTGGATGCGTCAGAGAGGCACTGGTTTCGACTGCGCCGGTTACGCCGAGCATCCGACTTTGAGACAATGTGGTACGTACACGAACGGGTTCCTGCAGATAACATCGGGTCAAGGCTGTGATTTGGGAGTGAACGGGTAACATACCATTCATGATATGACCCCCAGTCCATCAAGACCTGCCACACGACATCGCGCGGTGCATCAATGATTATAGACGCGGAGGGAGCAAACACGCCTTGTGAAGCAAGCGGGGGGAGCCCTGACATGGTGCCAAGTCAATGCTGGCAGTGACCTGCCATAATCGGACGCGCAGCAGCGTTTGTTTGTGCTTGCTTGTACTTATCACGTGTCAAGATAATTACATGATCACTGTAATAACACAGCCACACTTGATCAGTATTTTCGTTCGTACCAGCAGATGCCGTCCGCGCTGGCGAGTCAGCTTGCTGCGTCCGTGTCGTCGAACGCGTCGCTGTTGCAGGACAGATCAAAAAAGAGGCAGACTGATTCGTATTTATTTACAGGCAGAGACGCCGACGTTCACGACCTCGACTCGATACACGCGCTCGCCTCCAGCGCATTCACACAATTGCGTTCCCTCTCGCCTGCATTCTCGTCCAAATCTCTCAGCATCGGCGAGGATGCGTCACCATATACCGTCGATTTTGAACAGGTTTTGTTTTCGGACGCCGCCAGGGCCCTCGATCGTACGCTCCAGACATCAGAATTCAACGCGAACCTCGATCACAATATAAACGCGTTTTTGGCTCTTCTCGGTCCCTGGGTGATGGACACTCCCACCGGCAAAGTATTAGAGTGGCTCGTCAGACGTTTCAGGTCAGTCTCGCCTCACATCGCTTGGGTAACCGACCTGCAACGCCCCGTAGAATCAACGAGTTCAACGTACCTGCCGTCCTTGCCTTGTTCGTGCCATACCACGAATCCCCTCACTTTGTCAAAATGCTCTCGATATTGCACATTCGGTATATACTCCGAGGACGAAATCACAATTTTATGCTGATGACCTCCAAGGCCAAACTCTACTTTTTCGTTTCTGCTCCCCTTCAAATCAGCAACAAAGCCCCTCGCACGCAGTGCCTTGATTAAAGCCATGGTGTCTGACACAGAAGTGGCTCGTTTCATCGCCAACCTTTTACCAATCGCAGCTAAATGTACACCATCTTTCCTTTGACTTGTCTTCTGCTCATCAATATCCTAGGTTCCCATTCACACCGCACACTGCTCGCATTTCATGTTGCTACCATGCACGACTACATTTCTAGCACCCTCTCTTTGGACGATGGCATCCTTGCATTCGTTCTACCCTGTCTACTTTCTCCACTCCAGCCTTCCCAGAAAGATGCCAATCTCACGGTGGGTCCTCTGGCCGCGGACTCTTTTCAATTATCTACATGATGCATTCGTCGACTAGCTCGGAAGCTTCGTTTTGTTGTGCACTCTCTCGCAGAGAGTGAACCTGAAACCCGCTGCTGTATCTGCCATCATCAGCGCAATGTCAACTCAAGTACGCGGAGCTCGTGGCTCGGGCAAAGGTTCTGTATCTGTTGCTCATTTTGTAAAGACTGCCGTGGCAATTTGCGCCTCTCAAGAAAATGTCCAGGCGTTTTCCCTCAGCACCAGTCACTTGTGTACAAAGATGCTGTATGTCATTCCCGTGTGTCATCTCATCTCATCTCATCTCATGAATACTGGGTGATTTGCATAGTGGGTCCGCCGATGAAGTAAGTAAAACCATGGCGATTGTCGGTGCACAGCACTTTGTCCTTCCGCTTCTCCGGTCCCTTGGCGAATGGTATGTAGATCTCCTCTGTCTCCTTTCTATGTGATCATGACCTCACCACGGTGTAGCATTCATGAAAATCGGGTTTCATTACTGTTTTCCGCTTTGATCAACACCGTGAATACTCCCTCAGTAATTATCAAGGAACTATCCCGAATTCTGGTCCGCCTTGCTACGTTGCCTTCTGATGCCGATCATGGAACGGCCGAAGCAGAGATGAGAGAAAAAACAATTCGCGCAGCACGGTCGTTACTTTCTCTCGTTCATCAGCGGCATCTCGAGCTCTTGAGAGGTGTCGCAGACGACGTACTTTCCGAAGTAAAGGTGGGTGAGTCGAAGGAGGATAAGAAAGAACGCAAAAGGATGGCAAGTCAACTTTTGACTTCGTTTTCTTTGGTGAGCGAGCCTTGTTATTGCCATCTTTGGAACTAAGGTGGAACTGTCAGAGTCACCCACTAGCAGAGTCCAGCAATGTAAACGAGGTCGTAGTTGCATCTGCAAGCACATCAAAAGATGCGCGTGTCGTTGCAGTGGAAAAAATGTATTCGACCTTGGAGGTTGCACAACATAATTTGTCCGAATCCGACATGGTTTGCATTTCATTCCCTGCTTGATCCTCGGCTTCAGCTGACGCTGCGCCAGTCATCCATCCAATCGGCGCTACTCGGCCGCATGTATGATTCCCATGTAGGGGTATTGCAAGCACTCTATGCTTCACCTGATCTATTCCTTTCGACGATTGCCTCGACTACGTCACCTCAGCAACTACTGGATATCATCACCTCACAGTTGTTCCCCGCCCCTCCTGCTCGAGCAATTTTACGCGTACATGCAGCATTCCTCTCAGGACCATTTATCAGAGCATATCCTAATCTTGTCTCTGCAGTTCAGCAAATTGCACTCTTCCCGTTCTTACTGGCCTCCAGAGCGAAGTTCAAGACGGCGTGTAGTGTATGGGCGGTTATCAAGGAGGGCGGTGGTTTCCAGTCTGGATGGCTTCAGGGTTGTATAGACGTCTGGGATCAAGCGTCATTGTTGGACAAAGAGATCATAGAAGCCGACAACGACGATAGTGATGGAGCTAGCGAGAAAATATGCCAAGTTAACCTGAACGTAGCTGACAAAATAGCAGGTGAGTGTTTCTCCGTACGAGTTCCGCTTGCACGTTCAGTTATGACATATATTCATAGAGAACATTCTGGTTCCGAGCGACAGCACCCAAGACATTACTGTTTTGTTGTCCAAGTTGCATGACCCCCTTCCGCATGCTCGGGCATTAGCGTATCTAGTTTACCGCGCGCTGTTGATGCGAACTTCGGGAGATCAACAGATCTTACTTGCTCACCGTTTCTTGCGTGCTATGCGCCTGACCCTGTTGGAAGCAAGTGACAGCCTGAGCCTGGAAGAGGTTTGTCCAGTCTTACTTATCTCGCTGGGGATTCGGTATTCACGACACGTAAGGCGTTGGATGCCCGCTACATAGGTACAAAGGTAATAATCAAACCAGGAGGACGGACCACTACCCATGCGTTGCAAGCTTCGATTCTTGTCTTGATTCCGACCCTTCCTGTCCCTCAGAAGTTTTTGGCAGCGTGGATTTCAGTGACTCCTCCGGTAGGTGTCCTGTATTTCATGGTACGACTCGCCCATCTAATGATGCAAAGGCCGATCAGATCTCCAGCGACCTAAGCCAGTGCTACGTGTCTTTGCTACAAGAAATTTATGCCCTCGCCGCCGCCTCGGCGGGTAGCACGCCCAATCAATTTTCGACGTCCCTTTTGCAAGCGCTATTTCTCTACCTTAGAGATAGCTCGTTAGCATTCCTTCTCGGGGCCCTACTCTCATCCGCAGCCTCGTTAGAGGGTGTCAGAACGCATGCCCTATTACATGTTCTCGCATTTTTACGTGGTCATTCGGGCACGACTGCCATTGACTTCCAGACGGTGCTTCCGTCGTTGGTAGCCGTCCTGTTGGATTCGCGAAGCGACAAACGAAATCGAGCCCTAGTTTTCGAGAGTATCTCACTTCTTGGCAGTACTTCCGACAAGAAGCATGTGTATGCGCTGGACACAATATATGGATCAGCTTCCTGTGAGTCTCCGGAACTCTATGTGAAGGACGACTCACGAATTTGCGATAGCTCAATTACAATGCGTGGATACCGAGGATCTTTCTACCTACGTGAAGGCCCTCGTCAACAACAGGGAGCAATTGATTCAGGATGCGAACTACATCCAGGTGTTTCATCAGAAGCATTTTGAAGGTTCGAATGCAAAGTAAAAAGGGTATCAATCCGTCTGCGACATGGGGCTGACAGTTATGTGCAGATATAGGCGTCGGGTGTTGTGCTTCTTACTCTCGCATGTCATCAGTCATCCCCTCCCTACCGTTCGAATTGCACTACTCCACTCCATCGAGGGCGTTTCTGATTTCTCCAAATCTGGCATGTTGCTCCCGGTTATGAAGGGCCTGATAGAAGACTCTGCTTCCGTTGCACAGATGTTTGGGACGTCATTTGAGGCGTATGTGTCGCTTGTCGTTGCAGGCTTTCTCGGCATTACCTCGAAGAACCTCGAGAAGCGGGACGATAACGAGACTTGGCCCGTGTTCGTGTCGGGACTCCGATTCTATTTTCACTCCAGTCTGTCAATTTACTGACGTTCTATTGCGTATCCTGACCATGGTTTTTACAGACTCAAACGCGGCTGCGCGGGAGCTCTACGCGGATGCTCTTGAGCAGAGGCTCTTTGCGAACGTCAATCTCGAGAGACGCTTAGAGGTATGCACGATATTGTTACAAGCAGGGGGTGAAGGTGGAGAGGCAGTAAGTAAATGGGGGTTAGGTATACTTCAAAGTTGCTCATATACATTCACCTAGTACCTGGCAGCCCGAACGCTCCTCGGAAAGCTTCTCGGCAACGTTGCGTTAATCGTTCGCCTTCTTACGCAATTCCGGCCGGACCACGTCAAGAGCGATGCGCCCATGAACAAGCGTGCCAAGTTGGATTCGTATGTGGCTGTCGTGGTCGTTCGGGCACGTAGGCTCATGTTCTCTCTAGAGCGCTACATCCCTCTGAGATCGGCAAGCTCCAGCCCTTGACTCTGTTGGCCGAGGTGCTTGGTACGACGGACATTCCGGGATCCTTGAATTTGGTATCGAACCTCTTGGAGACGCTCAACAAGATCATCCGTTCTGACCTTTGGGGGCCATCAGATACAAACTACGTGTGCCAGATGCTGATGGCTGCGATAGAAAAGAGTGCAAGTAGGGTCACGGTGAGTGTTCCCCTCTAACATGGTCTCTGTTGTCGCTTAACGGGACATCAGGAGGTCCCTGCACGACCTATTCGTTTGGATGTTTTGGTTGAATTGATCAGGAGTTAGTAAATTTCGTTTCCCTCGTTCCCCATGTTCTTAATGCGCTCGGCAGTTACTGACAATCCTCAAACGTTCCATGAGGCGCTGCTCCTGATGGCCAACTTGGCCCGACTCACGCCCAACTCTGTCCTTTACAACATTATGCCCATCTTCACGTTCATGGGGTCCAATGTCTTCCATAGAGATGATTCGTACAGTTTCAAAGTTGTCCAAAGTGTGAGTTTACATTCATCCGTTCGCTGAACAGCATTTGAATAGTTAACCCAGACCATCGACAATATTGTGCCAGTGATGGTGTCATCCTTGAAAACAAAGCACCTGGACGGCTTCGACCTGTACGTCGGGGCCAGAGATTTCCTACGTATCTTTACGGATGCGTCAAACCATATTCCCCGCCATCGGCGACAAAAGTGCGTCCTTTCTCGAAAGGAAGGATTGTTTGCTCACCTTACCGCGCTAGCTTTTTTGTGCACCTTACAGAGGTCCTTGGAGCACAAACTTTCTTGGCTCCGGTCTGCATGCTCCTGATCGACAAGGTTACCAATCGCGCGAGCCGACAAAGTCCAGAAGAGGCACAGAATACGCTTACCCTCCCCACATCGTTGCTGCGGCATTTCGATCGCCCACTGCAACTATTTGTGCGGCTTCTCAGACTACTCACCTTCCGACGACTCACAGCGTGTTGCAGGTACTCACAGAGGTATTGAAGGAATGCTTACGGCTTAGATCCCAGCTTCTGGCTCCAGAGGATGCAGGGTCTGCATTTTTGGATTATCCTCGGTGAATATCACATCCCTTTCCGTCCGTTTTCACTCCAGTTTGTTGAGATCGCGTTGTAGGGATGGGGAACACTCTTCGTCCAACTCAGCTACTACGCTGAAACGCCGCATACAAGCACTTATTCTGTTTGTGAGCACGGCTTTGACGCCATCCGAACCAGATGCGTCCAGCAGTGAGGAGAGCGGAACTACCACCGACGTCATCACCCACTTCTTGGATATGGCCACGCCTCCAACCGACGATGCGCCGGGAGGTGACATGACTACAATCATTGCCGCCGCGCAAACTGCCATCGAACGCATCATGACCGTCATTTCCGCCAGAGAGTTCTTGGTTGCAAGCCGTAGGATGTTGGCATCCGAGGACATGAGGGTGCGTTTTTATTCCATTCTCTATCTCGCCGAACAGACGTGAACGGACGGTTCTTGCGTTAGATCAAAGCTGGCGCGCTCGGCGTCGTTTCTGCCAGAATCCCACTCGTCACCGAGACATTGCGCGAGGAGTGTCAAGCGACGATCATCGAACTCATCGGCCTGATCCGGGATGTCATCGAACGTCAATCAGCTGGTTCCTTGGTCGAATCTGCCCTTGCGGCATTGAAGGCGTTGGGATCGACGTGTTGCGAGGGAGAAGAGACGAAGCTTGTGTCGACCCTACCGCATGTCCTCAAGGTGGTTCACTCTCGCACGTCCGCGGCAGCGGGGCTGTCTGTTTTGCCATGCTATATGTGAGCCGTCGCATCCTTGTCTCGTATTCTTTCATACGAGTCTGACATGGTGGAATAAGCGCCGCCCTCGGGCCACGGATCATCCCCCACTTTAGGGATATCGCGCAGGAATGTGTGTCGATCCTCCGTGAAGGTCTTAAGGAGAAGACGCGTACGTCTTGCAACACGCTCGTGGTAGTGCTACTCACCGGACCCTCAGAACTTGCCGAGGCTGCCCTCGAAACTCTTCATAGTCTACTGTCGTCTCTACCCGCCTTTTATGGGGCGAAAGAGCTGACCGACATAGCCAAGCTTTATGTTGACTACAGCGCTGCGTCGACTATCCAAAATAATCCCCTCGCCGGACTGATGAAGGCAATTTCGAAACGAGCGTCAGCCGAGGTGTTGCTCCCTGTATTGTATCAACTTTGGCCCGACATCGACAAGGCGCAGACAAAGGTATGCAGCGCCATTGATGTTTGATACGAACCCCTTGACGAGCCAGTACATTAGGAGGGCGTGAACGGCATGATTGGCTACTTTACGCTACTCAAGAAGGTGCTTCACGCCGCTCCTCGTGCGGAAGTCTTGGAGAATCTGCGATCGTTGTTCAAAGTCTTCATAGAGGCGTTCGACGTGAAGATGGTGTTTGGCTTCACCGAGGTCTGCATTTTGCAAGGTTGGCTGTCGAGCATTGCAGACTGACCCGCGGATTTCGACCAGGGCGAGCCACATGTGATATCGACCTTTACTGAACTTGTCGTGAAGCTCAACGAAAACGCGTTCAGACCTCTGTTCCGACGTATGCACGACTGGGCGTTTGCAGACGAAAAAGGTGCGTGCGGTTCATGATTGACGATGGTTCGAGCTTGACACGTTCATTTGACCACCACAGCGATGGACGAGAGGCGGATTACTTTTTGTCACGTGTATTCCGCCCTGCTTGACTACTTCAAGGTATGTTTCGCACTCATGGTTTGCACCATACTGATCATCTAACTGATTGCCTGCAGGGGCTGATGAATCCGTACATGTCCACTCTGTTGCATCCTCTCACAGAGGTACTCCAATCTTTTAGCTCTGCGTTGAAAACTACCCCTACCGACCTGGCATTATGGTCGAGTGTTATCACAATGCTAACAAAATCCCTTGAAGTGGACGATGGAGGTACGTTCCTCATTAATCGCCTGCAATATAACCCAAACCCTCTCCCTTAGCGTTCTGGCGCGAAGACAAGCTGTCCATCCTTCTTCCGCACATGCTATCCCAAGTACCCGTCGCCGTGCACTTGCCCACTGCATCACCGGTCTGCACAGCTCCTTCGGAGACGCCACAGCAAACGCCACGAGAACGCCTCATATCCTGTCTTGTTTCCCTCGTCTCGCTCCTGCCCCACATGTCCTCGGACCTCAAACGCCTTAACCTCGACCTCCTCATGCATACGCGTTCCGAGGACGCACGCGTGCGTAGCTTGGCATTGGCGTGTGCGACGGAGATGTGGAAAACAGAGGGGGCCAAACTCGTTGGTGCGTCATTACATTATATCCTCGTCGCGCGGGCGATGCCATTTGGGAGGAAGTTCACTCATCCGTGTCGTTTCTGCTTGCAGGCTTCGTCGGCGAGACGGCAACGTTCATCGCCGAGTGTGCAGAAGACGACAACGACAATGTCGTCAGAGAAGTGCACCAACTCAAGAACGCGGTCGAGAATGCGACGGGGAGCATCAGTGGCTTTGGTCTTTAGATGGACTGTAAGTCCCATGTTATATTAAGCAACAAAACTGTTCCAATATTAATAGCATTTGATTGTCGACCAAACAACCCTGTTGCTATTATGTGCACCCAACAGGATATATAGCATCTCCTGTTACTGTTGGACATCCCTCATGTCTTCAGTTTATATTAGTCAGACAAATGTATCTTAGTTTAAGAACTGCATGTGGTAGTGACAAGCACAATATGTTCTATATTGATGCTGACTGAAACAACTGGCAGTGTGCCACTGGAGTCAATGTAGCTAACAGGATCTGTGCTTGTGCAATCAGTGATGCCATAGTGCTATGTAGGCTATGTAATTATAGTAGTTGCTATAGCCATATTCCTTTTTTGTAGATGGGGTCTTGTTGGTGGATCATGCTTTCTGAGAGATGGACCTAGGGGACTGGAATTTTTTCAAATTACCCCCTAGCTAGATATGATTCAGATGACAAGTGGTCAAGTGCACCAACTTGAGAATGCCATTAAAATAGTTCTAGGGAATGTTGGTGGTTCATGGTGTTGTTGCAAAGCAATGTTTCAGAGCATGTTGCCCACATGTTGACTTCAACTCCAAGACATGTCCATGCCATTTCAGTGTGGTGCTTGACTCAGCAACAATGGCCCATGATATTAAGGCAATAATTGATATGCAATGGTTAACTGATTACTTTCTGTTGGCAAGTATGGTGACGACCCTCAACCTAAGACATCGGGAACAATTTGAAGAGGCCCACAGCATAATGGAAAATTGTGGGAGTGTAGGATGCTGACGCTAACTCACGAAGCTGGAACTGCAAATTTGTGATCATTTCGCACTGACCATACTATATAGCAGCTACAAGCGTTAACTCGGATCTCTTGAAAGAGGAGGGGGGAACATAACGCGCAACTCCGAAGAACGATGTTATTTATTTTTTCAATGGTTTGTTGGCCACACCATCGATACTACTCCACAGGGACATAAGTGTCGCGATCAGCAGGTCGGATGATAATCACTCCCTGCGGCATACGAGAGGTAGTCGGCCAGTTTCGAGTATGGAATTTCACGCGTGTTGCAGAACCCAGTCCATGCACTGATAACTGCCCAGAAATCGATGACATATTGAGATCTGAGGAGGTATCAAGTTAGTTCGACTACATCAAAAGCACACTATCGCGTACGAAGTAGGATATGGGCCATTTTTGGTGGTTTTTTTTTGTGTCATTGTCCCAAAGGGTCCACCCGAAGATGTCCACGTGTTATTCTGAGAAGAAACTATGGTTAAAGACACCCAACAACTAAACTTCATAACATACCAATGCTCCGTAGTAAGCTTCAATAACATTCTGCTCAGACATTGTTGGTGCACCCCCAGTCATGTTATAAAATACAGTCTCGGAGAGCCTGGCTTCCTGTGACGTACTAATCGGAATATATGACGGGTACTCGTCCCGGAGAAGAACGTCCGTGGTACTCCACGCGTAACAAAAGCTTGCGAGAACACAATATTCGTTCTGGAAGAGACCATTGGTGACCCAGAGTTGACACTGCCTCACCATCTCAGCGCACGACCCATTGTCCGTGATGGGCTGCGGGACACAGGGCTTCAGAGTGGCTTCGAGGGTTGGTTGACAGGACAATACAGCCCCACAGACCCCGGGAACAGAGGAGTATTCTAACCAGTCCTGGAGAACATGTTATTCCACGTCCCGTCGGAATAGCACCCTCGATCGTACCGCAAAGTTACGGTAAGGGATATTCAGCGTGTCACAGAAACCAGTCCATGCAGCAATGGTCTGCCACTGCCCTATGATATGAGTGACACTCGAGTCGATTCAGTGTCACACTTGCAAAATATGACTCTGGATAAACTTACTTGCCAGGGTATGTACCGTTGGATGTCCGCGAGATCGCACCATAATATGCATCGATATAATTTTGTTGTGTCATGTATGGGTTTCCATCAGACATGGAGTAGAAGGTCTGGGGGTCCTCAAAACATCAGGGGTCCCGATCATTTGCTACTAGTAGCCAGGGGTAACGATACCCACCTCTTCGGTAAGACGTGGTTGGTTGGGGGGAGCGCCGCTTACGTTCAAGACCTGAGTAGGGTTCTCGACGCTTTGCGAGCACGTTGTGAGCATTATGCATGGAACATAGCTGTAGAAGTGGGCGAGATTGACGGTCGTTGCGTTGCAGCTATTCCGAAGGGATAAACAGGATTCAATGCTGGGGCTGTCCATTTCCGGGGAGACGTATTGTATCTCCCGAGACTCAAGCAACCCAGAAGGACTGGCCAGATTAATGCCGACGAAGCCTAAGAAGAGAAGTGTACGTAGCATGGGTCGAGGATGTTATGACCAGGGAACCAGAAGAATATTCTGATGCCAGGGAATAATTACCCAGAGTCTCTCCTCTTATACCCTCGACGGCGACTTGGAATCTGGGACTCCCAGAAATCCCATTACGTCGGAGTCTGAGCCTCTGAGGGGTCTGTTTGACGTGCCACACATTTGATCGCATCGCCATGACAGCTTGGGCGTTTCGGTCACACCCTAGTGTTTAGGATTCATCGCTCGCCCAGCATTGTAGATGTGGTTTCGTAGGCAGTGGTCCGGGTTCGGGTAACCCTGTGGTCCAGGCGTGTATCATGGTCACTGTACCTGTACCCATACCTGTGAGCTAGTCAGCGTCATGAACATCGTCATCATTGCCCACCCGACTGAGTTGTCCCTAGTCCCTTCCCGGTCCATCTCGGCAGAATGCCTGTAAACCCATATTTTCTTTTCATACCCAGAGGTGGTAGTTCAATGGGTCTGTACTTGTGGTTGTGTTTATTAAGTATGCCATGGGTATGAATGAATAACTCGGATGTTCAAGTTGTCCAGGCACCTTCCGCCGAGTCGTCACGCGTCGTGAGTCACCGCGTTCGTCTGCTTCCTGCACTTATTTCATTCATTTTTTGCCGCTTTACATCCCATTTGTCCTCGACACGTCCCGTTTTACCTGGCAATGTGTCCCGATCTGCACATTGAATGCATCCCATTCGACCTTAACGCGCACATACCACTTTGTCCCAATACGATTCAGACCCGTCTCCCGTCGGCGCATTCCAATGATGGTCCTGTTTCATCTCAACGCATTCTGTTTCGCCTCAATGTATCTCGTTTCGCACCAATGCGTTCTGTTCCGTATCCACGCCTCTCGTTTCGCCTTAATGTGTCCCGTTTCAATCCAATGTGTCTCATTTGCCTCAACACGTCCTACTTCCTCTCAGTACGAATCGTTTCGCATCAGTGTCCTTCTGTTTCACCACAATTCGTCCTACTCTGCCCTTGTGGTGCTGCTCCCACCGTTGTCCCGACCCAAGAGTATACGAAAGGAACGGGTACCTGAGCTGGCACCCGCGGGTTGGCCATTCCTTAAGTCTCGGTGACTTGCACTAGGGTCTTGCGCCGTCACATCGCCGGAAACAGCACGAACGTAAGTGCTATCCGCGGAAAGTAGCACAGCCCGTGCCGACGTGTCAGCTGCGTTAGCAATGGCTCCCTACATGAACCCGTCCAGATAGTTCTCATTTGCAACACTCTCAAATGGCTGTAGTGATCAATTGGGTGGAACTTGAATGGCCCGACGGAGTCCTCCAGGCGTATCAATATACCATCGTGGTAGTCGGCTGTAGAGGCTGCTTTGTTTAGTAAGTACTTTGAATGTTCACGTAAAGAAAGCGATGGCTGGAGGTCTGACGTTTCGCAGAGCCACGCTCTGGGCTAGAACAGATATGTAAGGAGGAATCGCATAGACCCACCTCATCGTGCTCGGACGTATGGGATGGCGACACCGGTTATAACTAGCTCCGGGTCTTCATGGATAGTAGTGGTAATGTTCAAATGAGCTATCGTGGTCAGCCTAGGAACTCGAGTCGGACCATTCCTATGACATGGTACCATTCAACTCGAAAAAGGTGGTTTATGTTACTCCAGATCTTGTTCGACTTGCCAACTTAACTACTTTAAACCTAGTCGTGTCAAATCTACTCGGACAAATGTGAGTATTCGTGCACAAGCTATCGTACCATTTTTATTGTGCAGCATAGTTGAATCCTTTCGGCAGCCTCTGCACTTACGTGTGATGTGTAGCCTAACGCTGATGAGTCCCCCAGGGCTCCTTGTCCGGCTCTCCCCTGTCCGCCGCTCATTCAGAAGGTCCAGAAGGCACCACAAGTATGTTTACAATAGCCACCCAGTTGGCTCACGTTGACAAACCAGAGAACCCTATGATAGTCTACACCCCGCTGCAGCTCACCGACCAGACGAACCTACTTCCATTTAGAAAAGTTGTCGCCGTCTTCGTTGGCCCTGCCATCTGTGTCATCGTCACCGACCTCGATGCTACGATCTCGGCCATAGCATTCCCTATAGTTTCCGCCTACTTCCATGCTGGTTCTGTTACTTCGTGGGTTCCGAGCGCCTACATGCTCACATCGACGAGCTTCCAGCCGTTGCTTGGTCGATTCAGCGATACCTTTGGTCGTAAAACAGCATTGTATCTAACAATATCTGTGTTTATGACCGTGTCCTTGATTGCAGGATTCTCGAGGAATATCACTGAATTGATTGTATGGACAGGTGCTGCCGGGGTAGGCGGTGGTAGCATTGTGAGCTTAGTGCAAATAATAATATCGGACGTTGTCAGTCTCCGTGAAAGGTACGTGAATATCCCGTCATTTCCAATGCTAAAATGGACGTGTCACTTCTCAGAGGGAAATATCAATGGATTATTGGGGGCTTTATTGCGATAAGGTATGCTATAAACCCTCATTGGCGGTGCGCCGTCCGAAAAGGTGACCTGGAAGGTTAGTTTTCATTCGCCCCGTGCACTCATAACCAGCTCATCTTCATTTTTGGGAACATAGCTGCATTAGTGCTTTTAGGTGAACATCCCCGTCCATTTGCGTAGTTCATTTTGTGCTCCCTTTGAAGTCTGTTGAGGGAGGTGCGGAGAGGCAAGTGAAATCAATATGGAGCTAATCTAATGTCTCATATTCCATGTCCCTCGAACAAGAAATTCTTGACCGTCGACTATCTTGGTGCTGGACTGAGCCTTACCGGATCTGCACTGGTTAATACTTCCACCTTATATGGGTAAGTAGAAGTAGACCAATAATCAAATCAAATCATGTTGTCTAACCGATACTTGACGGTGAAAAAAACAAAAAAAAAAACAAAAACAAAAACAAAAACAGGGAGGTGTGACGTTCCCATGGAATTCGCCCGTGGTCCTTGTTCCGTTGTGCCCCGGTATCATGATCAATCTCTTATTATGTTTTTGGGGATAGAAGGGTGCGAGCTTGCCTATCGTACCCGGTAAGTTTCTCTGGTTTTCAAGTTTTCTCTTTCATTTGTTTAATTCGCAGCCAGGGCCTCTTTCTAACAAACTTCAATCACGTCAAGTCCGAAAGAGCTCAGATAGTTGTAGGGTAAGAGTCAGTGCAGAGTGTCCAACAATTTGGGTATGGTGCATCACTACCGGTGCGTAACCTTGCACAGCTCGATTCTCCGCGCCACCCACACTGATGCTCTGCCTTCTCGTCCAATTTGTTATCTAATCAAACCTTTCGAGGGATGAAAGAAGTGCGTGCATAGCTCGACCCTAGTTACAATGCAATCATAGGTCGGCTGCAAGCCAATCGCTAAGAGAACATGACAGCTAGGGTTGCTGTATGCTTGGCACCTCTAGGCTGTTGATTGCATTTCGTTGGATACGAACAGGGGGAGACAAAGAGTCAAATCGTCGGCGTTGGATGACAATTCACTACAAAGTCGAAGCGTTGGCAGTGCAAACATGGCGGGAGGCCGTACAGCACGACATGCAGTGATAGGTGGAAGCAGAGCAAGTGTGCTCAGTCCGATGGTTTAATACATTTCTCTATCTAAAGTGTACATATTCAAATGTGTCAGTCACCGGAGTGCATATCCTCATGTTTCTCAAGTACGTTTGCGCCTCACCTCTCGACGGGCATTCACCAGTAATTCACATCCTCTTCGGTTTTTTCTTGCTGTAGTGGCTTCATACTTTTCTCATCAGTTTACTATTTTCCACAATTCTTTCAGGTTGTATTAGGATACTCCCCCATACGGTATGGAGTGTTTCTGTTACCGGTGTTGGTTAGCCAGACCTTTGCCAATTGGCTTGCAGTATGCTATTGCTTCATGTCGCAACTACCTCTTCAACGCTGACAACTCGGCCACAGAGAATGGTTGTCGGCAGGATAGGGAGGTTTCGAGTGGTTAACGGCTAAACCGAATACCGGTTTACGTTAATCATCCGACTAGACGACTATCTATGTTGGGTTTGGCAATGAGAGGAGTAGAGGAGACGTGGAGATGAGGAAGTTGGTAGGTTGAGCGTCTCATCAAGATCTTGTTGGTGGCTCATGTTTTCCTCGTGAAGTGATGGACTTCGTGGATCGTACTTTTTGAAAATACCCCTTCCATGTATCTAGATAATGGTAATGACCGGTTAAGCGCACCAACTCAAGAATGCCGTCGAGTGCATTATTGGCGGTTCGTAGTGTTGTGGCGAAGCGAATGGAAACACGTTCACGCCCAGTGAAAACTGCCCATGACACATGATCGCTTAAAACGTTCACGAACGACGGAGGCGACGAGGTTTGCACATCATGTTGCCGATGTCTGCACCGTGCATAACACCTTACTTCCAGCAAAGGTAATGGGCCCCTATATGAATCCGTATGGATAGTCCTCACTGATATGGTTCTCTAGAAAGGCCATAGTAGTGATTCGTCGGGCGGAACTTGAAGAACCCGACGAATTCGGACACACCGCATCGATGTAGTGTCAGCGCGGCACTCGGCTGTGAAGGTTGTCTAGTAAGTACATATGCATTGTGTACTTTGTTCACGTAAAGAGGATGACGAGTTAGGGATCTCGGACGTTTCAGAGGCCCGCTCGTCGCGTCACCACGGGGGTCAATGATGCTCTCGAAGCTTCTTTCCAACCCTCCCATGTCCGCTGCGCACTTAGGGGATCCCGAGGTCACCACAGGCGCGCTCACAGTGATCACCCACTCGGCTCGTGTCGACCAATCGAAGGATTCTACGACAGTCCACATCCCGCTACAGCTCACCGACCAGACGAACTTACTTCCACTTAAAAAAGTCTTCGCCGTCTTCGCCGGCCTTGCCATCTGTGTCGTCGCCCTTACCCTCGATGCCACGATCACGGCCACGTCCCTCCCCACGATTTCGGCGTACTTCAACGCTGGTTCTGTTGCTTCATGGGTCCCAAGCGCCTACATGCTCACATCAACAAGCTTTCAGCCGTTGTATGGCCGATTCAGTGATATCTTCGGTCGCAAGGCAGCAGTATGTCTTGCAATGTCGGTGTTCATGATCGGATGCTTTATTGCAGGATTCTCGAGGAACATTATTGAGTTGATTATCTGGAGAGGAGTTGCTGGGGTAGGTGGCGGTGGTATTATGAATTTGGCACAGATTATAATGTCAGACGTTGTGAGTCTCCGTGATAGGTACGCGAATACCCCATCATCTCCACGACTCGGCAACCCGGTGCTGAATTGGATGTACCACTGTTCAGAGGGAAGTATCAAGGGATTATCGGGGTCGTTATGGCAACAGGGTATGCTATTGGTCCCCTCATTGGAGGTGCATTGTCCGAGAAGGTGACCTGGAGGGTTAGTTTTCATCTAACTTTTGCGCTCACAATTACCTCACCTTCGCTTTTGGAAACTTGGATGCAGTGGTGCTTTTGGGTAAACATCCCTGTTGCGTTGGTCGCCATTTGCGTTGTTCTTTTCGTGCTCCCTTTGAAGCCTGTCGAGGGAGATATGAAGAGGCAGGTGAAATCAGTATGAAGCTACATAAGTGTCTCATATTCTACGTTCCTTGGACAGAAAACTCTTGGCCGTCGACTACCTTGGCGCTGGACTGAGCCTTACCGGATCTGCATTGGTTATACTTCCACTTATATGGGTGAGCAGAAGCAGACTCATGAAATCCAATCACATTGGTCTAACCGATACTTGACGGCGAAAAAACAGGGAGGCGTAACATTCCCATGGAATTCACCCGTGGTTCTTGTTCCGTTGTGCTCCAGTGTCCTAGTCATACTTTTATTTTGCATTTGGGAATGGAAGGGCGCGAAGTTGCCCATTGTACCTAGTATGTTCCCCTGATCTTTTCAAGCATTCTCTTTCACATTGGCTAATGCACTTTTCTATCTGAAGTGTATATATTCCAACGTGTCACAGTCACTGGAGTGTATATCGTCACATTTGCGAAGTATGTTTGCGTTTCGCCTCTCGATGGGTATGCACCAATGATTCACCCTCCTTTCACTTTCCCTTGCCGTAGTGGTTTTATATTCTTTTCATCGATTTACTACCTTCCACAGTTCTTTCAAGTCGCACTGAGATCATCCCCAATACGGTCTGGAGTGCTCCTGTTACCGCTGTTGGTCAGCCAATCCCTTGTTAATTGGCTCGCTGTATGCTGCTGGCTCGTGTCACGACTGTCACTTCACACTGACAATTCGATCATAGGGAATGGTCGTCAGCAAGACAGGGAGGTATCGAGTACGTACGATCCCAGCTAAACTGAATATCGGTTTACATTAATCGTTCGACTAGGCGATTGTATATGTCGGGTTCAGTGTCTGGGCGGTCGGGTGTGGCTGCTTGTCTACGGTCGATTCGTCGACTCCGAAAGGGCTCCTTGTGTTTTATATGGTCCTGGCAGGCATTGGTACTGGTCAGGTAAAGGCCGCCTGTTAGTTGAATATCCCAGCATCCATCGCTCATCGGACACTTGTGTTTCAAGACGCTACAAACAACTACAGTGGCCGCTCAAGCAAGTGTTGCGAGGAAAGACATGTCTGTCGTGACTGCCGTTAGAAACGTACATTGCATTACTCCGTATCATGTGGAAACTATCTCTCACATCATCGTGTTAGTTCGCGCGACAGATGGGTGGTACACTGTCCCTAGCAGTCGGATCGACACTCATGTACGTCTTGTTCCCCTCTCGGTCCGGCAAGGCAGGCTAACGCCCACCTTGACATACGACTAGAAACAATTCGCTCCGTGGGACGCTCGCCTCCCTTGATCTTTCACCATCTGTGATCAAGACAATCATCGATAACCCGGCCCTTCTAAGCTCGCACACATCCCCGTCCCAGCTCGCGTTGCTGGGACTTGGGCCTGCGCAAGCGGCATACGCGCTCGCGCATGGGTACATGCAGGGCTTCAAGTGGGTGTTCGTGCTTAACGCGTGTCTGGCGAGCGTGGCGACGCTCGTGAGCATCTTCATGATCAGGCACAAGGAGCTCGTGCGGGGAGACGAAGAGAGACTCCGGGACGAAGCAAAGCGACTTTCGAAGGGCACCAAGGAACAGGAAAAACGGCCGGGCGCAGACGAGGCTGAGCGGAACGTAGATACCATTTCCAAGGGTGGTGAAGGGGATGTAGAGATGGGGAAATCTGTAAGTCGAATGTTTCATTGGGATCTTGTCGGTGGCTCATGTTTTCCCTGAGAAGTAACGGAGGCTCGGGATCATACTTTTTAAATTACCCCTTCGATGCACCTAGATATGATGACCAGTGAAACGCATTAACTCAATAAAATAGTCGAGAGCGTTCTAGTGGTTTGTAGTACTGTGGCGAAGAGAATAGAGATATGTTTCAAAGTGCATGGCTCTAAGTCTGTGCATCACTTTCTGTACAACAGCTGGTCTCTTTCTTTCCACCTTTGGAGGGAGTAGTTGTCGGCAAGGGCCAATCTGAAATCTTGAGATGTCAAGTCCTAAGATTGATTTCAAGGAGAGAACCGAAGCATATCACAAAATTGTAGGGAGTAGGAAGCCTTTTCAATGCTAGCGCTAAACCACGAAGCTGGGAGTGTAAAAACCAGTAACCATTCCGTGAAAAGGGTATACAACGGCCGCGAGTACCAGGGGATCTCTTGAAATGGCAGCAAAATACAACGCGGAAGTCCGAAGAACGAAATTAATTGTCATGTCCATTGATTGGAGTTTAGATGCGCCCGGGCTTGCTAATCCAACAAATGGCACTCCATAAGGCGCACGTTCCATAATTAGCAAGTCGGGTGATAATCACTCCCCGCAGCATATGAGAGGTAGTCAGCCAGGTTCGAGTACGGGACTTCACGCGTGTCACAGAATCCAGTCCATGCACTGATAACTGCCCAGAAATCAATCACGTATTGAGGTCTGAGGAAATTTCAAGTCAGATTGAATGCATGCTGTTGAAAAGCACTATATCACCCACGAAGTAGGATATGGGCCGTTGTTGGCGGTCTTCTCCGGTGTCATTGCTCCAAATGGTCCACCCAAAGACGTCCATGTACCGGTCTGTGGAAGATTGGTTACAGACATTTAATAACTAAAGTTGATGACATACCAATCCACCGTAGTAAGCATCAATGACATTCTGCTGGGACATCGTTGGTGCACCCCCAGTTATATTGTAGAATACGACATCGGAGAGCCGGGCTTCCTGTGAGGTAGTAGGAATCTGGACATATGACGGGTACTCATCCAAAAGAAGAACATCTGTAGTACTCCATGCGTAACAAAAGCTTGCGAGGACACAATATTCGTTCTGAAAGAGACCATTGGTGACCCAGAGTTGACACTGCCTCACCATCTCAGCGCACGACCCATTGTCCGTGATGGGCTGCGGGACACAGGGCTTCAGAGTGGCTTCGAGGGTTGGTTGACAGGACAATACAGCCCCACAGACCCCAGGAACAGAGGAATATTCTAACCAGTCCTGGAGAACATGTTATTCCACGTCCCGTCGGAATAGCACCCTCGATCGTACCGCAAAGTTACTGTAAGGGATATTCAGCGTGTCACAGAAACCAGTCCATGCAGCAATGGTCTGCCACTGTCCTATGACATAAATGACACTTGGGTCGATTCAGTACCACGCTGGTGGAACATAATTCGGGGAAAACCTACTCGTCAGGGTACGTACCACTGGGCGTCCGCGAGATCGCACCATAGTATGCATCGATATAATTCTGCTGTGTCATGTATGGATTTCCGTCAGACATGGAGTAGAAGGTCTGGGGATCCTCGAAATATTAGCGGTTATTGACTGGCCTAGGGTAACGAAACCCACCTCTTCGGAAAGACGTGATTGGTTTGGAGGAGCACCGTTTACTTGCAAGACCTGCGCAGGGTTCTCGACGCTCTGCGAGCACGTCGTGAGTATTATACACGAGACATAGCTATAGAAGTTGCTGAGATCGACGGTCGTTGCATTGCAGCTATTCCGAAGGGATAAACAGGATTTGGTGCTGGGGCCATCTGTTTCCGGATAGATATACTGTATCTGTCGAGACTTGAGCAACCCAGATGGCCTGGCCAAAACGACACCGACGAAGCCTAAGGAGAGAAGCCTACGTAGCATGGGTTGACGATGCTATGACCTAGAAGAAGAGTACAGTGGTAAAAGTGACCAGGAGTGAATAATCACCTAGAGTCTTTCCTCTTATATCCTCAACGTTGGCAGCCAGGAATGTTACGCTCTTAGATCTATTTTGACATGCACATTTTGATGCATCTCCATGACAGCCTGGGAACTTTGGTCACACCTCGGCGCTCATTGCCCGCACGAGCATTGTATGGAAACGTCGGACGTAGTTTCGGCATCTTGCACCCTACCTTGCGACATCACATTGCTGAAGACAGAGTAGACGTGAACTTTTCCATCTGCGAAAAGTAGCGAAGTCCGCCGCCGACGGGCTGCATTAACCGTTGACCCCCCTATGTGGATCCGTTTGGGATAGCCCCAATTTGTGAATTTCTCTAAAAAGACCGTAATGATTAGCTGGCTAGAACTTGAAGGGCCTGACAGAGGCGTTCGGACGTACGGACGTACCACTAGCGCCCAGCTGTAAAGATTGCTCTGTTTAATATTGAAATACTTGGCATGTTCACGTAGCGATACCAGCTACATATTGTGTAGTAGGGGCCCGCCCATCTGCATTAGGTCCGAGTTGCCACTGGAGGCTGGAACAGGGAGGAACTGGCATTTCAATGTCAGTCACCGGACAGAAAGGGAGTATCAGAGTTGTGATTACTTTACATAAGTATCAAGGCTCAACTTATTTCGAGTTGTCTCTAGCCTGGGAACTTCTTGAGTCGGACCATTGCTGCCAACACCATGCTACTTCAAGCTTCAAGACCGAAAATACGGTCTATGCTCAGGCTATTCTGAACCTTGATCGACTTGCCAATTTGCTCGATTTGGGTTGAATCCTTCTGGTTTACACCCTCCGACTAATAGAAATGAGCGCAAAGGATGAGGCACGCGGCTATCGAGGGACAACGATACTCAGTCGCGTGCGGTACAACGGACTGAGTAATATTCACCTATCGAGGGACAACGATACTATGTACGGTCAGCTCGAGTAGGTAGTAAGTACGATATGAAAGGCTCACCTCAGTCGCGTGCGGTACAACGGACTGAGGTGCTC
>JBBPKJ010000333.1:0-28817 GCA_038089195.1 Brasilioporus rufonigricans
TGGTCTCCTGATAAAAGAGGGGGGGGGGGCCGGGGGGGGAGGGAAATAGGGGGGGGGGGGGGGGGGGGGGGGGGGAGGAGGGGTATTAGTAGGGGGGGCCAGGAGGACCGATGGCGGGGACGAATCAGACGGGCAGGCAGACAGCGGACGGGCAGGGAGGGGAACACGCACGCACGACGTCGGCGGGGGATCCGTCTCGACGTCGCCAACAACGAGCTCGCCATCACGATCTGTTCCTCAGATCGAACCCCCATCACGTGCACATGACCACATTCGACATTCTCGACAATCTACTACAACACACTCATTCTATCCTACAGGTTCGACGCGTTCGTGATCGGCCAAGTGCTGCCCACGTCCGTCAGCACCAGCACACCACACGTCGCACAGCTACTCACTAATCATTCATAGCCCGCTTGTACCCGTACCGCTGGATGAACTCGTCCAACTGCGCCGGTCCACGTGACCCATATGGGTAGGGTAACGGCTGCGGTGTCGCACCACCCCCCTGCCCATCGATCCAATGCAGGATCGGTGTGAAGATCTGTCCGTCTCCGTCAGCCCTCCCTCACACACACACCGCCGCTCTCACACCCACCTTCCATGCCACGTCCAGCTCGTCGTCTCTCACAAAGTTCGAGTGATCGCCTTTCAGCGCGTCCAGGATAAGTGCCTCGTACGCCTCGGGGATCTTCGTGTCCGTAAACCGTCTCTTGTAGGTCAGGTCCATCTCCGTCGGAATCGCCCGGAACGAATATCCCGGCGTCTTCGTGTTCAGCTTCAGATACACTGCCTCCGAAGGCTGGATCCGCACCACCAACTCGTTCCGCGGGATATCTGCAAAGATCCCCTCCGTCACATCTTTGAACTGCACACGAATCTCAACCTTGGCCTCGTTGAGTGCTGCATGCCCACACACTGTCACTCATTCATTATAGCTCTGGTTCATCCTCACTCACCTTTGCCTGCCTTCAGGATGAACGGCACCCCATCCCACCTGGGGTTCTTGATCCAGAGCACCGTCGCCGCAAACGTGGGGCATACAGAGTTCTTTGGTACAGTGTCGTCGTCCAGGTATCCCGGCTTCCCGTTCGCCGCCACATATTGCCCTAAAAGTGTGCCCTCTGGCTTGATCGCAGGAATTGCGCGAAGCACCTTGACCTATCGCACACGTGAGAACAGCCTGATATGACGCTCGCTGCACAGCACACCTTTTCGTCCCGGATATCTTCCGCGCTGAACGATACCGGCCGCTCCATTGTCAAGATGCTCAGCACCTGCAACAAGTCTAGACACGCACGTGTGTCAGTGTGACTGCACCGTTCCCATTCTCCTTTGCAACACTCACGATTTTGCAAAATATCTCGGATAATACCAAATTCGTCAAAGTATCCGCCACGACCTTCAGTACCAAATGGCTCCTTGAACGTAATCTGGACACTGGAAATCGAATTCCTGTCCCACGCAGCATTCATGGCAACGTTCCCAAACCGTAGCACAAGCAAGTTCTTGACCATCTCCTTGCCCAAGTAGTGGTCGATTCGATATGTCTCGTCCTCCTTCCACGACTCCTTGAGCGCGCCGAGAAGGCTCCGACACGACTCGAGGTCCTTGCCAAACGGTTTCTCGACGATGATGCGGTTGATGCCTCTTGCGGAGTAGCAATGGTCCTTGACATTTTTTGCAACGGGGATGAAGACGGAAGGCGGGAGCGCAAGGTAGAACACACGGTTGACATCCCTGGTTGTATAGGCCCTTTCGATGCCTTCGAGGTGTTTGGTCAAATTGATGAACGGCTCCGCGTCCTCGTAACCACCCGCAATATAAGTCGAGAGCTTTTTGAACTCTTCGAGCTTGGCCACAACCGTGGGATCATCTTCCGGGGTCTTGATGTAGGAAGTGATACGTTTGTGATACTCTTCGGTGTCCATTTTTGTGCGGGCGTAGCCGACGATGTGGACATCTCTGGGGAGATAACCATTGCGATAGAGACCGAATAAGGCGGGATATGTCTGCGATGGATGTGAGAAGGGTGCGGGGCAAGAGATATGGAAAAGAGAGACCTTTTTCTTGGCCAAGTCGCCAGAAGCGCCGAACACTGGCGAGGTGCGACGGATCAGCAGGGGGCAGAGATAAGGCTGAGACAGGGGTACGGACCTACGATGACGGTGTTATCTCTGAGTGCGTCGCCGCTGGTTTCCATGGACGGGATTGTCCCGGAGCGGGTACGCTGAGACGGTAGCGACATGATTGCGAGGGGGTAGATGTGGCTTGCGGTGGGTCTTTATGGGTGATGCGACGTGAGAGGTATATATGATTAATGATGCGATCGGTGCTCCGTCAGCGCACGACCCAAATCGGGTTCCCACTCGGCCCGCTCCTCCCCGTCTCCCCCATGTCCGACTCAGATCCAGCCATAAAGCACTTTCAGGACCTCGTCTCTCCAGCCCACGCGAATGCAGACCCGACCACCCTCCACATACGTGCTAGCGCACTGCTAGCACGTCTCAAGGCACTCAACAGAAGCGCCAATGCTGCCACCCGCACGCACAAACAGGCAACCGCGGATGCCAGGCAGGACATGGACCAGACACACCTCGGTCTCCAGAACCTCCTTTACGAAAAACGCCATCTCGAGCGCGAGATAGACAAGTGTCGCCAGTTTGCGTATGTATCCCCGTGTCCGCGTCATCGCTCTGGCCTTGACCCCACGTAGCTCCATTTACCAGGACATCCCCCTTTACGCCCTCCCAGAGTTCCAGGAACTCGCCCCGCCAGAGGCTCGGACGCCGGATGTCCTTGAAAATGCACATCAATTGATGCTCAACCGTCTCAGCTTCGAGCTCGCAGAACGGCAGAGGTAATGTCCTCGTGTGCCAATCAAGCAGCCCCTCAACCTCTCGTTAGACTCGATCTTCGACGCAAAGAACTCTTGGTCCAAAAGGAAGAACTTCTCAAGCACAGCAAAATCAAGCTCGCGACCGTGGAAAGCGTCAAGCTACAGATAGAAACGCTGATGAAGGTAACACCTTTTTCCCCCCATTGCCTCCGTTCACACCGATCTCCCCCTGGCTTCTCAGGCTGCTGCAGACATTCAGAAAAAAGTCGATGAGTTGATCCCACCATTAGTTCCATCACCTGCTGCCACGACCCCAGCCCCCACCTAGCCGTACGTGTTGTCGGACTCGCCACCGTCAGACCATAAGGAATATTTTCGGCCGTGTTCATATGCCTCGCGTCGGCTGTAGAAGGCACACGTTCCCGTCAAGTCAACGAGGCAGGTTCTACTTGTCAAAATTTTCCTAGATAGCGGTACAACGGCGCGATAGATTCCGAGTGTATGTAGTGGCACAACTATTAAAAAAGCGGGAGATAAATTGCATCCAAGGGGAGGGGGTGGGTATCCTCCTGAACGTTCAGAGAATCGCAACAGGATGTTCGTGAGAATGCGATAGCAGTGTACACAGGACCAGAGATGGGAAGAAACATCAGCTGATGTGGTGTGTTTCAGATATATTAACGTTGGGCCATCAGGAGTCTTCTTCGCTGATGCTACCAACGTCACTCATCTCTTCGTCTTCGTCTTCCTTGCCCTTTTCCGTAGCATCAATCGCATCCTTGGTTGCGAACCGCTGTACATATTCTATGGAGCGGACAAGGCTAAGTAAGACCCACGTCGATAGAATTTGCTTACCCTTGACTTTGGCTTCGTACTCCTTTGGGTGCCGCATCATAAGTGCTGCCGCCTCCCCGTTGAGGGGGTCGTTGGGATTTGGGTAACGGAGCAGTTGCGGCAGAAATACTTCAAAGATATTGATCATATCTTGACTACAGTTCACTCCCCCATATTGTACCCGATAGTAGGAGTGCACACGCACCAAACATGGGTGACCAAGTCTGGTTGATGACGTCCAAACACACCGAGCCACTCCTTCACGTCGGGTCGATGAACATCCAACCACCTTTGTTGGCGATAGTCACTTACAGTTCGTCGATATTAGGGTGGAAGATCTTGTTCATAAATCCAATACTGGGAGATTTGTATGGATAATCAGCTTGCAGCTCGACGTGTATCTTCCATATTCCACCTGCGAACGGAGCTGCGAGACGTGATTAATTGGTACGACTTATTAGAACATTGAGTGACTTACTCTCTGGCGGTCCGTGAAAGCGGACATAGAACTCGCGCATGTTATCGTTTACGAGGGTGACCTCGTAATCCGACATCAGCCTGCAGGGAGCCAAGGTAAGATGCAAGAACGAATGAGGGGAATCAAGTACTTGCAGCTTCATGACATCAGTTTCAATACGGCGCTTCGTCGAGTGTTTCGAAAGGTATGTTAGCTGTATCCCGTATACGGATAAATAAGGGTGCACTCATCATATTAGCTACTTTGACTCGATGGTTCAGGTAGGAGGGCAGAGTCCAAGGTTAAATGACGACTATCGGCTGACGGAGATTCTCCTGCGGCACCGGACCGGAATATTCCTTTTCCGGCTGCAACTGGCCGCTTGTTGGCACCGGCTAGCGCCGCAAACAACAACATTAATCTGAATACATTCCTTGCCAGAGGATGCCCCCAAGTACAAACGTGTACGATAAGATACAAGATATATATACTCAAGAACAAGAACACCATAAGACAACATTTCATGACCCAACTGACGTGGATAAGTGGTGTGTCGTAATCAGTAATAGTCATCAGTAGAATGCCCACTCTTCAGTCACGCAGTATTCGTCGTAAGGGCTGCATGGGTAATCCTTTCGGTAGCCGGTCTTGGGGCGTCCGTAGGCAGCGGCATTGCGTTCGGCAGATGGTGCATTGTGTGTAGCAGGGGCCCTCCGGCCACCTGCGCCGACCACGTTGCTCTCCGCGGTCCCGCTGCTTGCGGAGAAAAGATGGCGGGGATGAGCCAAGTCGACATCAATACTAGACTGGCTGTATGCTCTCATCGCCAAGAGAAGCGCTATCAACGACCACACTCGTCAGACGCACGACAAAAGAATTTTGAAAAGAACGGTATACCTAACCAGAATGCACCGAATGCTGCAATTAGGATAAGTTCTTCCTGGTTCCGCGACAATACCCGGCCGCCTTCGGTACGGTGATGCTTGATTACACTGCGACATTTACTCGTCGAGCCCCTCCTCGTCAGATACATCTAGTTCGAACACTTACAAGAAAATGAGAGCTCCGATCGCCAGGGCTGTCACCGATGTTTGCGTGAGGTGGATGACCTCTACAATTTAGATGAGTCAATTTGTTGCTTCACCAGCTGAAAATAGAGACTTACGAATGGAGTGAGGCATCATTTTCATGATGAGGTGTCCCATCGCCAACGCGAGTATCGCTGGTCGAGGTGTCCGGTGAATTTGGCACTTCTTTGCATTGACGTGTCAACCAACACACCTTTGATAACGTGCCTGAACGGATGATCGGTGAATAATGCCATATCGTTCGTGGTTGGAGGTGAGTTGGAGTAGACAAGAATCGAATAACTCGTGGGTGGGAACCAAACAATAAACCCAGACCCTTTTTCTCAGAAACTTCAACCACGAGGCGTTCCAGATTTATTTACGGTATATTTGCCAGCTGAGAACACGTAACAAACACTAAGGACAACAGTTGTACAGAGCGGAATCCAGAATTTCTACAAGATGGGTCGTGTCGTGCATTATTCACTATAATCAAGTCGTCAGTGTCAACCAGATGTACTTGGGAGATCGGCAAGGTGTGATGGTAAGCAGAGTGGTATGAACCAATCTATTAGAATGATGCCCTCAGGCCGGTATTATCCCGGGAACTTGGGTGATCACAGGGAGAGCACCGTTAACGCCTGGTTGGATAACGACCGAATGACCAGGTGCTTGTTGCACATAGTTTCCACCTGCTGGCAAATATGCACCGGGGTAATAACCGTAGGGAGGGCGAGGGTGTGCTGCATCCAGTGGGTAAGAAGACCATTGACCAAACCAGCCGAGCTGTGAGGTATATTCCCGCCACGCGTACATGCTATAATACAACATCAGCGGCCACAAACTTGGCAATGAAATCGAAGTACCGGCCAAGAGCGACTGCGCGCATCGTAAGGCTGATCAGTATGACGAAGAATATTACAACTGAAGTGAAGCACCGATTATCAGAGTATGACCAAACAAACATTGAGATACATACACAATATAAATAAGGACCACGCAAGTGCTTCTATCACCTTCATTTCATAACAATAAGTCTCCGCAGACACTGGGTTTCAATTATTAGGAGTTTTTGTAGAGGCGTGGGTACATCGATTAGAAACGTACTCGTTCCATTTTTCGTCGGTTGCAGTTCACCAGCCAACGCAAAGCATTGGACGTAGCCGATGAGATCACTGTGATGTGTTATTCAACTACCATCATCCGCCCAGTGACAGACTTACGCAGACCAGGCGGCCATAGCTTTTTGAACCAGTGTGAACACCCTACAACGTGCAGGTAGCAACAAAAAGAAACTCACCTAACCACAGGACACCAAGAAAGAAATGCACGGTGACTTCGACGATAGGTTGGGCGAACTGTGAGCTGTGCATAGCTCAGATGGGGAAGGCGCAGCCCAATAAATACACTCACATGAGGATGAACATAAAGATCGTCGTCGATGGCACGACAAGCGAGAAAATGGTAAAATCATCTGGTGGAATGAATGTCTTGAGGGAGGACCAGGATGAAATGGACCCACGATTGATACTCGGCAAGAAAAGCAAGGCAAAATTGGCTGCCAACCCGAGTGCAATTCCAGACAGGCAGAACGCAAGCACTGGTCACTGATATAAATCTTTAAGACTGTGAGGCCATGCACCACACGTACCGTAGCCCACGAGCCTCAAATTAGCGAAAAGAACAGTCATCACAACGAAAACTTGTCGAGATACTTCAAGCAAGGTCGTCTAGGATCACAAAGTTGCGGTGGATGGAAGCCCGAGTCAAACAACACCAGGGAAGCGTCTGAACGGTTTGAGGGTTCGTCATATTTGGATTGAAGTCGAACCATACTACGGCTGGTCCGTAATAGCGGAGCTTAAAATGGGGCTTGGCGGGAGAATACGGAGATTCAACAGTCACAAATCCTGATACTCTACATTGCATTCGGTTCAACGTCTCCAACGTGAACTACAGTACATTCATACATAAAAATTTGCCAACAGAGAGAACGGTGAATCAAACTTGTCTAGCCGAAATATCGGAAGAATCTGGGGTACGTCACAGCCGGGGTGATGCACTTCTCTTGTAGTTGTCTACAGTGTGTGCTCGAACGGGAGCCTTATGTCTATTTGATTCCCAATCAGGGTAACGAGAGTCATTCCAATGCGTCGCATTTCTCCAGAGTTCAGGATTAGCTTTCTCGCTAGCGTAGGCTCTGCCTCTCGGACGGGTGCTGACGGGTGCTGGGAGCTTGGACATGTTCGACCTTGGGCCGAACCAGGGATAGATTGTAACCGGGGTGAACCACACGTTGCGGTTTACTCGGTAGTAGTGCCTCAAGGCCATTCCGAGGAGGAAAAGAAGGAATCCCCATACTACGATAAGGTCAGGAACAGGTAGAATCTGCAGACGAGACACTTGCCCAGGATGACATTGAATAGCGAGAATGCCTCAAGAACACGGTACTGTGCCTGATAGGTTTCAGTAGAGACTAACAATGGCTGTTTAGCACTGGTATCAAAAAAAAAAAGGTAAACGTACACCCTGCTACATCAACAATTTCTGAGCCATCAGTTGACGAGAAACACTCGACGTCCGCATTCTCCAAGTCAGAGCTAGTTAGAAAAGCACCGAGGGCTGGGCCTAGCTAAGCACACAACAGGACAAGATATAGTTGAAACGCACCGAGCCAGAAGGTTCCCAATAAACCCAAACATCCTAATTCTATTCTAGTGGAAATAGGGTTGCGGCTGCGAAGAGCGCTGGAGACGAGACTGAAGAGAGTCAAGACATATATAAAGTTGACTCGAAGCATCACTGACAGCACGAGCAGGATGAACAAGCTCACACTGCAGACAAATATTGCGAATGGGACGAAGCGAGCTAAGCGGTTGGTGAGCGACGGCAAACCAGTGGACGGAAAGAACACACATACTCAGATCTGTGATGACGAGTAAACTCTGGAAGTGAGCTACGATGGCTAGGCATATTATGGTCCAAGCCAAAATCACAGCTGGGAATAACGGGTTTGATCAGGATGGTAAATTGGTAGTGCGGTGAATTGTGCAGATTACCATAGAGGCTTGCTCGAAGGAGATTAAACTTGGAGGGCATTGCTGACCGCGTAAAGACGGACGAAAGGGAGAGAGTGGAGAGTCGTTTGCGACGGGATGGCTGGCGTGCCCCCGAGGTTTGTTGCTGAGAGGGAGGAATAGGACGAGACGGATGAGATTGGCAGCTCATGCCTTGCGATGGCCTCATCTTTAAACAGAATCTATTTGTAGAGGGCACGCGGTATGAGGGTGTTGTAAACGGCGTGGCGGGCACGAGCAAGAACGAAATCAGCGGGAACACGAGTTTTTAGCCGTCACCCGCTCAAACGGAGCGCACGGATCCAAATCGAAGCTGTGCTTTTCACGCCGGAAAACTTGAGGGCGTTTCATCGTGGAGTCAAAGTTAGCAGCATGCCTCGAGGCAAAACATGTGTACTCCAAATAAGGGAGGGCCACCCGCAACTCGTCCCGCCGGGTCTCCAACTTACTTCTTGAGAAATTCACCGGATTGATGTACTGGGAAGCCTACACGTTCCATTCCATTCTACAAGTATTAACTTATTGTTCTGTGATCGTTGCACACCCTTGACACTCACTTACAACTCGGGTCTCCATTAGTCCTTCGGATGGTGACCGCGAGGTTGCATCCGGCGTGAAGTATAGATGATGCCATAGTATCGCAGGCAGGGTCTCGTCAATTCCTTGACCCTTTTCCCTTCCTTTCTTAGCACACACCTGCGTGGGCGCTGTGTACGGCGCACTCCGGCCCAGAGAAGAGATACCGTGTAGTACAGTGATCCCCCACCTGTCCTCTGTTGGTTGACAGCGTTCTCGCAAGAAGATTCTGTGCTAAGACACTACGGGTCGTTGCTACCACACAGCACCAAAGTTTCAAGTGTACCTTTTACTCGTCGCTCGGTCATACACCTCACCGTCTGTGTATCGTCATCATCTCATTCCCCGTAAGATTCAAAGTACTGTACTCTGAAAGAAGCGCAATATACAGCTTTCAATCTCTAATTCTTGTTCCAGCTCGTCCTTATGCATCGCTTGGCTCAACTGTTACAATACCAGTCATCCACATTGCTGTTTGGACAGCCTGTGAGCGATATTCGACATCCCACTTTGGCATCGCTCTTTGGTCATCCATCGACCAATACCCAGCAATCCTCCGGGACGGCGATACTCGGGCAGCCTTCTGGTAATGCAATCTTTGGTCACCACGTGAGCGATACTCAACAGCAACAACAGTCCACTTCTTCGTTCTGTTGACCTGCGGCAGAGACACAGCAACCACCATCTACCTCGGCGATCCCAATCTACAACCGGAATTTGCAGCAGTCTGCACCGATGTCGTTCTTTAGCCAGTCTGTGACTGGAGTTCCAGAGCAACAGTAACCGTGGCCAGCCGACAGCTGGGACTCGGCAGCAGCAACAGTCCACGACGCCCTTCAATCTTTCGGTCATTCTGCTACTGACGCCCAACAGTAACAGTCTACCGCTTTGATCTTTGGCCAGCTTCCCTCGAGCAATATCCAGCAAACGACCACCACGCGGCTATCCGAACAGCCCCGCGGGTACCACTCAGCAACAGCAGAAGCCCGCCATAATTTTATTCAGCCAGCCTATGACTGAGACTGAGCAAAGGACGATTTGGGCGTCTTCGTCTGGTATCACAACCCGGTCAGGTTCTACTGCGATGCAACTGCAAGTTTTTTTTATTCAATTACTCATACCCAACCTACAGCAACAGGTACTAGTCTGTCTGGGAGCACTCTCTTGGTGTCACGAGGTTCACTAGATGTTGTAGAGATAAAAAAAGACTAATTACTTTTTATTCTCAACAGCGCTTTAGCTGCTCGACCCTCCAGGCTGATTCTGCTTTCAAAGGCCACGATTATCCATAGCCCGACAACATATTTATCGAGTACCCGTATTTAGAGTCGTGTACATATAAGTAACAGCCTGAGACAATGAAAGCTCGACCAAGGACCTATCAAGGACCAAGAACTTATTGTGAGCTACACGAGGTGGGATTATACCTTGTTGTCATTCTTGTAAACCAATGCTGGTGGGTTACCCCTACCCAGGAATTGTTGGGCGTTGCTGCGACCGTCCTATCTAACACCTTCAAAAGGGAGAAGACAGACCAAGGGGTTCAAGATATGATCATTGTAATCCGCATCGCTGACGGATTTAAAACCCCCCAGCGACACGAGGTTCACCTCAAAAATCATGTATCCGAGTTGTTCCCGCTAGGGGTGTTTCTTTCGGACTTGCAGGGTGTGAGTGTTAATGGGAGTTGCTGATTATTGTAGTGTAGATTCTTTACCCACATGACAATCTACGTAGATGTGAGAGCAGACGCAATGGTATGAGAAATGATTGAGGTATGCTTCCTTTTGTGTTTTTGCTTTGGCTGCAACTGTTGATATGGAACTATTGTCTTGGACAAGTTCACCCTGGATGCTGTTAATGTGAGTACATATGGTGACCCAAGTAACCTGAACAATTCTGAGGGTGGTGTTCCTAGACTACTTAACTTGTTTATAAACTAGAGTTTCACACATTGTTAGACTTGGTTGATTTTTGACTAGTATGCTCTCTGCAGACAGCTTGGAGTTAACCATTATCCCTTGCTCACTTATCTAGCCCATCAACAATTGGACACAAATTAATAGCTAGATTGTTATAGGCAAACATTCAAGTGATAATAGGTGTCAGTTATGATTTGCTATCAGACCCTCAATCAGGTCATGTACTCCAAATTCAGATTCAAACTAAGATCAGTGGTCAGTACACCATAGTTGATGGTTCAGTGTGGTATACCTCAAACTTCCTTTGTAGATCTTCCTGGGAAGCTGAAGAATTGAAAATGGTGTCAATCTCCTCTAATGGGATATTTGCTGTCTCAGGCACAATGTAGCTTGACCAAAGGAAGGCTGCAAAGCAGAAACAGGCAAAGATCATGAATGTGGTACTACATGGCAATTAAATTAATGGTCAAAACAGGCATGTGCATGTAGAACAAAGTGATGGAAACATACACTGAAGAGATCTCCATCATTGGAGGTGTAACAAGACCAACAAAAACTTGCAACAGCCTGTTAGTATCATAGCTAGACTTTAAGAAATCAGGAAATACAGTTATTGACCCAGTTTGAAGCTGTTGACAGTGCAACACCTCGACTTCGCATTGACAATGGAAAGACTTCATTTGGTATAACCCATCCAATTGGGCCAAAGCTTGCTCCATATGCTGCAGTGAAAGTATAAATGAATCTGTTCAACCCCATTGAAGTATGTCAGAGTGCAATATGCTGCATGATGAGCCTGATTGAACATACATTACTGCCAGGCATGCAGCACCAGTGTGTGATGGCCAGTCATCTTCATACTGGAAAATCTAGTGAAGTCTTCATTCAATAGTGGTCCAAACAGAACAGACAAAACATGATACCAATATTGTAATTAAACAATAAGAGATGGTCATGAGAGCACTGCCCCCTAGGCACAACCCATAAGACAGTTGAATTTGAAAGACAACATGATTGCTACCTCTCAAAAGGGGCTTTCGTCCTGTAAATGATAAATCAGAAGCCAGTTGAGCTGCAGTGGTAGATACTCGCCCCATTGATCCAGGTATAGTATCACAGGTATGACTGAAATAGCCTGGATTATTCCAATACCACCAGCAACCAGGAGAGCAACCTTTTCGCCTGTCAACCCTATATTTCTTACTATGGTGGGACCATAGTATAATAAAGCATTGATCCCGCTCCACTCTGATACTGCATGAGTATCATGTCAACGAAATAATGAGGACCACGCACGTTGAAAGAACATCATCATCACACCAATGAGGGTCCGAGCACGATAGTTCGGGTGAAATAGGTCACTCCAACCATTCATGACCCCACCATCATTCTTGGCACTTGTACCACGGCGAAGAAGAGCAACGTTTACTCGCATTTCCAGTAATTCAAGCTAAGAACCTTGGTCATTTTAGCGCATTCCGAAAGAACCTCAAAGTACCTGAATAAGAGGGTCGTGAATGGCTTCTTCGGGTGTCCGAAGGCGAAGCGTCGCAAGGGAACGCTTTGCATCGTCTAACCGTTCGCACAAAACGAGGAAACGTGGAGACGGTGGCAGGAAGAAGCATCCTAGACAAAGCAGTATACCAGGCAGAAGTTGGAGCGCAAGAGGAATTCTCCAAGATGCCGAGCCAGAAACTGCGTTCCAGACACGTCAGACAAGACCAAACATCATGTACCGTACTTACCATTACGAGTAAGGAAACCAATCCAAAATCCGAAAACAACTCCAAGAACGATAGCGAGTTGTTCGATTGCTAGAAGTGATCCCCGAAGCTCGGGTGGGCTGATTTCGGCCATATAAAGCGGGGATAGCATGCTTCTTGGAGTCAGCATTGGCGAATTGAACGAGGCCGAGGGTTACCTCAGTGCTCCCACACCGAATCCACCGATGGCTCTTCCTAAAATTATATGATTGAGATTACGACCGCCGGATTGCAATCCAGAGCCGAGGCAAAATATAACTTGCGGGACTCGCTGAGTAACGAGATAAACCTAGAATTGGCGCCAGGCTCACCTGAAGCTAAGAAAATAGAACGTCGCCTAGAATACCTGTCCGCAAGAATGCCAAACAACAGAGCACCAAACAGAGCACCGAGTTCCAGAACTGCAGCTACAATAAACACGAATTCACTGGGTGAGTGGGCCCTACGCAGGTAAGAACATACTCATCAATCCCTTTTCCCAAGGTCCCATTGGCCATCGAGCTAGGAAATCTCTCATGACAAGGACGTTAGCAATGACGCCCTGGTCATATCCAAAAGACAGACCGCCTATGGATGCAAATATTGCACAACCAGTAGCATAGCGATTACGCAGAAGACCAGTGACTCCATGGGGTCCGTAACAGTACGAGTACGAGTCGCCTTCAGGATGAATGGACAGGGAACCGCCGTGGGGGGTTTTAAGCACAACCCCACGTTGTTGTTCTAGCAAGGATTTGAACGCTAAGCTTTCTTCCACGTCGATGGCCTCCTCCCTAGGTAGAGGTTCATAGCTTCCAGCCGGCGCCTATTCCGAAGGGCCATAGATGTCAATGATGACTTGAACGCAATGCAGATTGACCCGTACCATGACTTCAGTGCCAACACTACCAATGTTCTGTGCGAGCCAATTTCCTGGTGTCTGTCACTGACTTAGTTCCCGGGGTCAACCCCTAGGTTCAATTCAAGTGTAGGCTTGTGTTAGAGTTATGTATTGTATGATAGACTCCGCCCGTCGCGCGACAACCAGAAGCGACCACAGCACTCACGCTCAGCATTCAGTACTCAGTGCCCTAGCTTCTAGTCACGTCGCTGCGAATTTACACCAGACGTTTCAGCGTAAAATATTTGACAAAAATGGCTGGAGCAAACTACATGGGCGGGAAAAGGTCCGATCTCTCCTGTGGATCCTACTGTTCTCACTATAAAACACGCTCACTAGGAACAACGCACGAGCCAAGTCAAAAGACGTCGTTGGACGGGCACAAAGACGCCACTTTGGAAAACAACGTCTTGCTTCTGCTTTGTACGCGACGCAAGAAAACCGCGTTCGTCCAAGCGCTCCGTCACTGTCATCAATCCTGCCGGAAATCACATTAGCGCATGCACGTTGCAATGTTAACACGGACTGCAGTGCTCCCTCCGTCAGAAGGGTCTTTGGGGGGGACCGATTATACTTGTCAACTTTGCCGAGCGACATGCCGCGGCACAATAAACCGTCTAAAGTTCTCGGTGTTCTCGATACTTCCAATCGTGCGTACTGTTTCTTTGTTACCTTCCGTCGGTTAATATGTCATGGAGAAGACACATCCATGCGAGCTGCTATTAACCGCATCCTTCAACAACCGAGTCTCGTAGGAATCAATATCCTGAACCATAAAGATACCGCATACAGCGAACATATGCAAACTCTTGCGGTAGTTAGGCCCCCAACCGATGCTCATCCCGACTCTAAAGTACAATGACCAAAGGTTATCGCTGGTAGCGATGCTCATGCTCATGCTCTGGTTTACAGGACGTAGACACTCATCCAGAGATAGTATCGAAGCATGTCTTTCATCCTCGACTATCGTACTCTCCGATCTCAAAGCACAGAACTACAAATCCTCGTGGAAACAACCCGAGCACGCCTTATGGTTCCACAAAGCACAGTAGTCTTTCCCTGTCCAATTCCCCCCTGGGAATATGTCACGTAGCTTCCCGCGATGCCTTCGACGACACGGAACATGCAGAAATGCAAATGTTTTCAGAAGCTAACCTGTTCCTTTGTGCAGAAGATGATGAAATCGAACGACCTAATGTGTCTGTAGACGCCATTCATACACTGCCTCGGTCATCTCCCTTCCCTTTAAGTTCGCAATCATCTGATAACTCGATACTCGCACTCGATACATCACCCTGCACTGCAATTCTGGCAGGACGAACAGGCGATCTTTCTGAAGAAGATGTCGATTATGTCAATGCATCAACGTTACGTTCGATGCGTCGACCAATATTTTGTCAGCCATCGCGGAGCTCTCCTATCCACGAAAACTCAATCGGTGTGGATGAAGGACAGCTCTCGATCTCATTGCTCGCTGACTTCAATGAAGAGAAACGCAAAGTCGAACGATCCTGGACAATACGCTGTGACGATGGCCGTACTTTCTCATTGACCGGAAATAATGTCTTCCAACACTCACCATCGTCTGAGTCTGAACGCAGGTCTATCCAAGTCTCGACGAGTCAGGAAGTTACTAAAGACGATGGACCAAACGACATCTCAATCGACTTCTTATTTGATCCTCATCCTTGGGAAACAATTGACAGAATCTTGGAGCTCAACCCCCCCGATCAATCCGCAGCTCAGACTGTGGAAGTCAACTTCACAAAAGGCAGGGAGGGCGTGGGTTATGTTTCGCCTGGGAGGTCAGGCACTTATAAGGCGCGTTCTTCTGGCGTCACCTCCTTTGAAATAAGAACCGATGACGAGCCCTCGGATGATGTTCGCGTGACATCGAGTGCAGACCGTCTCATAACGGACCCGGAAACATCGACTGTGGATAGCCGTATGGCAATCGATACTCCCGATCCACCGTATACCGATAACACTGTCCGGCCATTATTCGATACAGGTCCTCCTTTCACTCGCAACGAAGGCAACCCTCACATTCCCGTGCGCGCGCTGCAAGGGGCTCCTTCGACTTCGGTGATCCATTGCTCCCAGGATGGACACGCCCGATCTTCAAGCCCTCGCGCCTTTGCCGTTAGAATAGCCGCAGATAACCGGGATATTGACATGACGTTTGACGGGCCCTGTCTCTTTGGTGATTCTGACTTGGAGGAAGGCTGGTAACGACGTGCTTTGATAATGTTTGCGCAGTTACTCGACCATCGTGCATTCCGCAATGGACCAACTTGTGTGCCGTTCTCTGGATGCTGGGAGTTCGTGTGATCACCACTCATAGGTTTCATTCGATTCCACCAGGTACTACCGTGACCAACTTGCTAGCCGGGGGTATGCGTGCGCTCGCAAGTTTCAGTCGCACATAGAAGCTATTATACACTTGCTTGATAGCAACCTGCAAATGGATAGACAGTTGGTTTCTGGAGCACATACATTGCTTAAAATAATCCACTGACTAACATTGCGTCGCGTCGCAGTACTTGACTTGTTCTGTGGAGTAGTTGTTCACGAAGGCAAAGTGAAATGTTCAGGTTCGAAAGGATTCAGTGCCAGGGCGTTTACACTTTAAGAAACATGCATAGTAAGTACATGCGGCGAGATTGTTTGTGAGGAAGTCCCTACACTAGTACTCCCCTTCACGACATGCATATTCTAGACAGCAACTGTCCATCGATCTGCGGTTTGCTGGAATACACCCGTACTTACGACTCAGATCTGAAGCCTACTTCATTTATGGCACACTACCAGTTTTACCGATGGGCCATCATCCACTGCCTTTTCTTTAACGGGAGATACTGAAGATACACGACGGTCCTGGGATATCTATTTCAAACCACCGCTTTCTGTCATGTGTGTTCTGCATGCAGCGTAAATGTTTCAGGGTGGACTTATTGACATGTTGCTTTTCAATCCCGATTATCTCAGAGAACTACCCCCTCCTGTCATGATTTGAAACCATCGGAGACTAAAGTATGCCAGGCATGCTACTGGCACCAGCGCTGAATGAATCGCAATTTTTTGCACAGTAAATATGCCTGCTACCTCTTAGTACCTTGGGCCACTCAACGATCACCGGAGTCGTGATACTAACATCGTAGTATGTGATCCCGCCGAATCTGTACATAAGCGCAACTTTGAGACTTAGGTACGCTGCGGAATCAATCACAACTGTCACTGTCATGAGATTGATATCATTCAGGTACGAAGATGACAACCTTCCAGGCGCACCCGATTGACGCTCGACGAATTTTATATGCGACTCGAATCGGAATGTTACTGGAAACAGTACAGTAATTGTTTCCGAGCAGGATGTGTATGTCCCATTTCCGAGTGTGCTGAACATATGACAACTTGGTGGCTTTTCGATTCCAGGACGGCGGGGCCGCCATCTGATTGCTTCATTGCAAACTTGACCCGTTTTTCTATTTGTATTACACTTGTGTTCGCTGACACACTATTTTGACACACTGGAGTGTTCATAGGTTGCAGGATGCCGCCCACCATTGATTTGAATGAAGAACGACTCTAACACAGGCAAGTCTTTCTCAGACAAAGTAACTCCCATCCACATACGCTATATCCGGCTGTAGAAGGATCTTCCTGATAGACAGCAGAAGGAACTGGGATGATTCCACTCCTTCCACTCAGGCAAACCCAGCGCCGACCTGTAGCCAAAGCGAGTTTCTCGGTGATGGGCATGGCTTTTACAGGTGGAGGGGGGTATACCTCACGCGATCGAAACCTACTACACGGAATGTGTGAGTGTTAGCATGGTGCCAAGTTCAGATTACTCATGCACGGTCATCAGCCTTACCAATATACGTCTAGCTGCGCTTGGGATTACCAGACAGTCTTGGACCATGCATAACGACAAATTCAGTGCCAGTGTATTGACCGTGTGGGAAAGATGCCCGTGTCGGCGGAGACTCAAAGAAGAGACGTTCCTTTTTGAAGCGACCCGGTGCAGGAGCGGAGAGCCAACCTTGGTTGTCATCCCAAACATTGTCTGACGCCGTACTAGCCTGATCGATTTGGCGCATCTCTTTGCGTAAGCAGTCGGGGGCGGGGCGGCGTTCCGCGGACACGGATCGCAGTCGGTGTGGAGGCGATGTAGAGGCGTTGCTGGCGGTGTTTACAGCACGAGAGGAAGCGGTTCCGGGGGAGTGTGTGGGAAGGGGGGATAAAGGGCAGGTACGAGGGAGAAAAAAAAACAAAAAAAATGGTGGATACGGAGGATAATTAATCGTTGCCTTGACCACCGACCATCTCTGTCGCAGCGATCTCGTTACAGCTCCATACTGTACTCGCACCTCCCTCTACTACCACGCGCGCTCTTGTTCGTCACTTTCTTCCACTCTGGCCTTGCAGCACCGGGCTAGTCCTACTCGCTTCCCTTCCAACGGCTGGTCCGCCCACTATTCGCTGCGTCGGTATCGTCCCCAGCTCAACACCCTCTTTCTCCCATGGCTGCTGCTGCAAACCTTCAGACAATCCCTTCAAACCTCCCCTTTGATTTCTTACCACCAAGCCACCCTCATTCCCGTTCAAACTCGATTTCTTCCTCTTCTACCCATTCGCCTAATTCTCGCCCCCACTCTTCCCAGGACATCCTCCCTCGCATGCCAGCCGGCATCCCCCCTCCCGTAGACGACCCATATCGTCTCGCTTCTTACATCCCTGGCGATCAAGTACGCCACCCTTCCATCTACTCCCTCCCTTCTACCGACCTCTCCCCTGCCCAATCTCCTCCAAACTCTAATATGACTAATCCCGCGCTTAAGGGCCATATTCGCCAGACCCACCTCAGGGCTCGTGCTGCAGCCTCTCCCTACCCCCGCGATACAGAGAGCGTCCACTCCTCCTCCAGCGAAACAGACGACCTCACCATGTATCTCGGCAACCCTCCCGACTATCCTACCATGTATGGCTCCGGTCACCCGATGCCCACTAATCATCAAGAACCTAGACAGTCTCCAGGTGTGTTCGGTAGGATGTCTATCAATCCCGATCATGCCCTTCAGAAATTAGCGGCCAACGTCCGGGTCGCAACCACAACAAGTGCTTCTGACCGAGCTAAGCAGATTTTCGTTCAAGCTTGGTATGTCCTTATCCTTCCTTTCTCCTGTGTTCCAAGTCCTCACTTTTGCCACTCAGGCTAACCGCCAATTATGCTCCTTACCCTGATGGGAATGTACCACGCCAGGGTCTTTATTTTTCATACCGCAGAGTCTGCGACCAATATCAGATCCCTCACATTAATACTGCGACGCTCGGCAAGGCCATCAGGCTTTGTTTTCCAACTATCAAAACAAGGCGTCTGGGTGTTCGCGGGAATAGCAAATACCATTGTGCGTGTCTTACAACTCCCCATCAGATGATGATCGGAAAATTTTATTGATCACCAGATTGTGGCATTCGTCCCGCGACTTCGGCGGAAGCCGAATTTTTGCAAGACTACATCCGCAAGTCAAACAACAACGCAGGCCAGTCGTCCATCAACGCTGCCCGTGCTGCACAGGAGTCGGGAGAGAACGCAAATAAGGGTGAAGAGCGTTCAGACGAGGACGAAGATGAAGATTCCGAAGGGTCCAGCGCTTCCAAGCGGAACTCCCTTATTCTTTCAGGAGACCTCAAAGGCAATGCTACGTTTGAAGAAGTGAGCGACAAGACGCCAACTGCAGGCAGCTTATTGTCGCAAGCCCAAGTCTTGGCCAGGAGTAATTCTTACCCCAGTCATACTTCCATCCGTCGACATGCCAGTCAACCAGAGCCTGGCATCGCATCGCAGCCCTCGTTAACTCTTGGAGCCAATGCCGATGGTCAATACGTCCAGCCACAGCCACATCTTTCAGTCCGTCACATGCCCCATTTCCCGTCCATCGAGGAAGCCATCGGCGCTAACTCTGCTTCCGCTCAGTGTATCGCTGGGAGAGAAGTATGGGGTTGGTTCCAAGACCACTTGGATGCAATCTTGGAGAGCGCGCGCTCTTTCCGGTTTGATCAGTTCGAGATGCACCTTAGGGGATTCTGGTCGACTCTGACAGGCACTCATCGTGAAGTTGTCCATGCACCCGCGATTGCGGGTTTGATGGCCAAGGCCGATGCGATCATGTATGACGTAAGTCGGTAGTGTGTCACCGTTTGTACCGTTACTCACCATGCGTAGGAAATACTCGAGTTTCTCAGGTCTCAGATGCTCTCCCCTCTCCCGACAGCTTCTTTGAATAGCCTGCGCCAACTAGCAAGTCAGATGGAGAAAATTCTCCTCCTCGCTCTCGAAGGATACGGAACCACGTTCGTTGAGCCCAAGGTCGAGCTGGGTGCGCGCTTTGGGCATTTAGTCTGTACGTTCACATTCGTGCGGATGGTGGGGTATTACTTAATCAGTGTATTCCCAATATAGTACGATTCGTGGACATCTACCAAGTCACTCAAGCTCTAAACACGGTTCTTACCAATCAAAAGCAGCTCGCTGAGATGCGTCGATCTTGGCAGAAGGTAGACTTCGAATCCGTTCGAAACCAGTCGGCCCTGGTTTGCAACTGCCGGCACGAAGACCTTGTCCAGCTTCTCGAGGTGGAATTCGTCGCAATGATGGATAGTCTCTCAAAGAGCAACGAACCTGTCAGAGAGGTGATGGCATGGGCTGATAAGTGCACGGAGAGGCTCATGGAGCAGCGCATTGGAGCTGGCGATGACAGAGGAGCGATGAGTCCTCGTAGCGTACTCATTCGCTGGGGATATGTAACCAGCCAGGTTATGAGGGATCTCGTAAGTTTTTTACATTTTATCTGCCTGCCATGCATGTTTCAAACGTTCTCCAGACCATCAGGAGTGATCCTGCATTTGGCGCTTTCCAGATAATGAAATTATTCCTTGAGTAAGTTACACTTCACCACTTCATGGTAGTATTTCTCACGAACACGTAGCGACTGGATCGCGGTCAACGTTCTGAGGAACGTTGCATTGTCCACCAATTCTGTGGCTGCTTCTGTCGAACCAGTAATGCAGCAACAATTCTTTTCCCTTTCACCAATGGCTGGACAAGAGAGTTTCACCCCTTCAGAGGCCCGCCCCCAACACACAATGAACCACACTCCAACAACCTCGAGCATGTTGGCCGCATTGCAACAAGATCCGTTCCCTACTGGAGCGCTGGACGCCTCAGCCCCCAGCTTCAATTCTGATGCATATGGGGGACTAAACTACATGGATACTTCAGTTACCCCTGAGGATTCAATACCTTCGGTCCATCAAGCTGGCCTTACGTTTTCCGAGTACGGGACGACCAATACCTTTGATGTCGCACCGTTTTCGACCCAGGATCTGAGTTTACCTGGTAATGCTAGTGAGCCAGAGCGCGAAAGCGAAACTATTAAAGCGGAGGCTGCATCTTGAACGATCAGCACGACCACACTTGCCGTCGTCCCCGCGGGCTGTACGGAAAACTTAATATAGTCTCAAGTATATATGACCACGCTTCTCGACCCATCATTTATTCTTACCTTGCTCCGTATTTGTATCAGCCCATTTGCTTTTCAAAAAGTTGTGCTTACTATTGTACAAGCCTTGACCCGAATAATACCAGTGTCCCTTTCTTTGCAATCGGATGATCAGTGTTTTCTGGTCCAGTACTTAGCACTGAGATTAAATTAATGATATATGGGCTGCTAATCCATCCATCACTCATTGACCCCTACACTGCCATCCACCCCATCGTTCTCCACTGGAGTGGGTGCCGAGTCCAGAGATGTACCCACACTACCGTTCATGTCTACCGACCCTTGAGGGGCTTCGACTGGGTATTCTGGCTTGGCTGTGCTCGTGAGACGTTCTATCTGGGCCTCTGCTTTCTCGATATTTTCGGCTGTCACATGCTCCTGATTAGCCTCGTACCACGCCTTCTTCGTTTTCAAGTCTTCGATGACACGTGGAATGTCAGATGCCGCAGCCGGAAGAGGAATCGCGAGCTTGGAAAGTGCAGTAATGGTTCCGAAGGGTAGATTTTTAAGGGCATCCGTTTCATGTGCGACCTTGGGTATCTTGTCCTTCTTTCCCCGCTTCCCCTTCCCTGCGAAATATGTCTCCTCTTCCTCCCCCTTCTTCTTGCGCGCCACAAGACCGTCGGTGACAGCCTCTACCTGTCTTAGCTCAAGCTTCGGGACGCCAGCCACTTCACTTTTTGTAGGTAATGACGAAGTGGATAGCACAATGATGTCAGAACTCTTGCCCGAAAGAGTGTCGATCAGTGTCTGGCAATCTTCAATCTCTGCTTGGAATGCAGGCAAGGATGCTTCCTCTCGTAACTGCTGCGCCCGCTCCAACCTTTTCTGAGCCTCTTCAGCACCGCGTTGCGCACGAGCCCTCTCAGCGCGACGAGCACGGTCCTCGTTGACCTTCACCCAGTAGCGGTCGTTTGCTTCTCGGAATTGCTGCGCGGAGGCTCTTTTCTCGTTGAAGAGGGCGGATATTTGAGCTTGCAAGTCGTCCCGTTCTTCGAATAGCTTAGCGCGGCCAGCATATGCTTCGTCTGACTCCTTCTTGAGCTCATCTAATTCTGCTTTGATCTTGTCGTAACGATCCGAGATGGCTTTGGACTCTGGGTCATCCAACTGCTGGCGAAGCTCGTCAGCAGCACTCCGGTCCACATCGATTGAATCCTGGGCGGCCTGGAAACCTTCTACAGTCTTTCTGTTCCGTTTGACCTGTGAGATTTCTTGAAGAGCACGTTTCTCGTCAGCAAGTTTCATGTTGCCGGATTCTACCTGCTTCTCCAAGTTTCTGTGCGAAAACATGAAGGATCCCAGTTGTCAAACTAGACATGGGGACGTACTTGATGTGACTATCAATTTCGGCAACGGTTCGGAAAGGTATCTTGCCCCGTGCAGCCTGCAAGTCCTTGGTCTTGAAGTATCCTTTCATGTTAGACCAACGCCCATGCAAGCGACCTGTCTGGACGCACCTTCCTTTGTATACCATCTTGTAGAGCCTTGAGTTGGTCGAGAACCTTGCCTCTAGAAGCCTTGTAAGAAGACTGTTGCTCACGTATGCTGTCAAGTTCCGCACGGAGCGCGTTCCGTCTGTCATTCCCCGAAGGCTTGGAAGCCAGTGATATTTTCTCCCGGACGACGGTCTGCGGAAACAAGCTCGGTCACTGTCCCGGATGACAACAGAGATACGACGCACGAGCTTGGCCTGCAGGGCGTCGATCTCAGACTTGAGTCTCTCCTGCTCCACGTCATAAGCGTTTTTGTCAGGCTTCCCTGAGCTATGTGTCACCGCACGGTCTGTCTCTAATGGGTTCGAAACCGGGGACGGTGGGACAGTACTTGCTGGAGTTTTCTTTCCAGACGCTGAGCCGTTGGTAGTAGCCTTTGAGGTGGACATGGCTAAGAATGAGAGGGCCGGAGTTGGTTGGTGGAGAGAAATCGTGTCGTGAACGTGCGAATCCGCAAACCGTATTAATGATCCCGGCAACCGGTTACACAACAAAACTCGTGCACGGATTACCGGCGTGACATGGCAAAAAGTCATCGCTTGCCGCAAGATAGAGGTATACCGGGATCGACTGCGGGACATCAGAAAACGACTTTGGCATCAAGCTTTTCTACGTCCCGACGACATTCCTCGTACAGTTCCCGGTAATCGTCATCATCTCCCTCCTCACCGTCCTTCTTTTGTGCCTTGCGCTTCATATTTGGACATACCATGACACAACTTGTCGGTCGTTTTGTGGAGCTGGCGTGCCCGAGCTCTTCTTTGGATGCCACGAATACATATGGTATCTGGGCCTCCTCAGAAAGTACAGGGAGATGCGATATGATGTCGATCGGATTGATGTCTGCAGCAAGAACAAGTAACCTAGCAGTGACATGGCGCCAGTGTCGCAGAAATAAGGAACGGGTCACTTGCCCTTGCTCTCCCTTGCGGATACCCTTGACGACTTCTTTCACCCCACGTTTGACCTGCCTGGCTTTGGATGCTGATGACAGCATGCAACAGTCAATATGCACGAGCATAGAATCGGTAGGTCTGGGCCGCACCCTTTTTGATCGTCTTGTGCAGTTTCTTCACTAACTTTTTCTGCGCAAGAGGTCGCGCGATAGGAGCAAGGTCCTCAAGGGGAATGGTGATCTCCTCCTTATCTTTCTTTGTTTTCTTTGTGGGCTAGACCTGGCTGAGATTGTGAAGCACACACTTCGACGGCCAGAAAACGCACTGGGGACGTCTCCTCCGTTTCTACATCCCCGGCCTGCGGCACACTCGTCTCTTCCCCCTTTCTCTTCTTGTCTTTCTTCTCGCTCTTGTCCTTGCCCATATTGCGGGCCTTTTTAGTTGGGAATAAACACACGGAAACGTGACGTGACAGACACGTGACAAAAACTCTGTTTTAATTTCCCTGAGGTACATCATCGCCTCCCCGAAGCATGTTCAGCCACACCCAATTGGTCCCCTGAAGCTCTGCGTCATACCACCAATTCAATGCGATAGTAACATCGCCCGACTGTCTGACAAAGTGCCACCAGCCAACAGGTAAATACAGCGTGTCTCCTGCAGTCAGCGTAATGTGTATCGGGTGGGTTTCAGCTGGAAGTGCGTCTGGAAGGTCAGGGTCTGAGACCGAAGACCATCGTACAAGTGAAGCCTCGCATGATGGAAAGAGATTGAGCTCCGCAGTCTCATCAGCACGGGTGTAGACAGCATGCGGGTATAACCTCTCTGCTTCGATGAGCACCGTGACAAGAGTATGCGTATCGCAAACCTTCTAAACACCACCCCTCGCTTGGTGGTAGCAATGTAAAATGTTTGGTACCACGGACAACAGTGTATATATTCTCGTATGGGTCTATGTTTCGTCGATCAGGTCCTGAAAGTTGGGACGTTGACAAGTACTGTACCACTGTGTATGCTTGTGACACTGTCGCTGCCTCCGATCCACAGATTGACGGCGTCGGGGGTCCTATCTTGTCAATCCCTTGAGAGAATGATAGGATGTGGTTATGTATGGAGGACGGACCAAGTGCATCACGAACAAAGTCGACTTCAGAGGGGACATCTACTCGTAGAGCCGCAAACTCTGAGGTATCCTCGCCATTAAAGAAGAAATCTTGCGAGTACAGATTCCCGTTCTGCGACTGTAGATAATGGACATTTTTGTCATCTAATCCATGACATGGTCTGATCTGTGATAAGCAGGATGGAAGGGAATCAGAGTCACCTTCACGCAGCTTCTTGAAAAGGTCACGAAGTGTCATAGGGTCTATGAACGGCTCAACAAAGTATAGTTTCCCGTCCGGCGCGCAGCTGATTGCGTCTGCTCGACTTGCCGTCGTTCAGTCATGCTTCCGAAGGACAGTTGCGAATGATTAAGTCATACCCATTGGGAGTCACCGCGACGGAGACGGGCTGATCTCCCATTTTTTGAACGAGATAACCGTCTGTCCACTTTGTCAAAGCCGGGAACACTACCCCTGACAAGCGGCGCGTTAACCTCCCGGCAGTGATGACAAGTAGACCAAAGTATTACCTTTGATGACCACTGGTCTTGATAAATGGACAAGCCTAGCAAACTCCAAGGGTGTTGGTGGGCAATCAAGGATGCGGAACGCTGAACCATTCATGTCTAACTTTTTCCAGTAAATTCGGAGACCCGCCGACATGGAGATAGAGACCGACCAAAATACTCTCTAGATATCCATTTCAATAATTCCCTACTAATAGTAGGTCGCTGTTCACGCTCAGATTGCTGATCGTCTCGCGACATCAATGCATCAACTTCAAGTTGAAATTGAAGCTTCCATGCGTCCCAAGTCACGAGACCATACGCGTGTGACACGTCACGCGACGCGCTCCTGATGGGCCAGCTTCGATCACATTACCATGCCCAACCACGACTCACACGACTGGCCACCATCTACCCTCATGCCAGAAAAGCGGAGAACAAGAACCACAGGCAGTCAAGTTAAGGCCCAGCGGGTACCATTTCCGTGCGTTTCCGTGTCGTGTAGCTCACTCGGCTGCATCTCGTTCTAGCCGATAGCTCAGACGACTCTCAAAGATCTCTTTCTGAGGACAAATTCAGGTACCAGCCCCGTCGAGAAAGAACAGGGGTTACCCGAAGAGCATACCGGCCAGGTAGCGCCTTCGCTGCAAGTAGTTGATTCGCAGCGTCCTGTTCAACCGTCGAGGCTGCCGAAATCGGGTGCGTGAGGTGATTGTACTTCGTCACCATTCCAATCAATACTTTGATGCGTAGGTCGACTCTTTCCCATCTTTACCAAGGTCTCTTCCGTGCGAGAGAGACCACGAGATAGAGTCATTGACTTGGATGATACCGAGGTTATGAATATCGCTGACAGGTCCTCCGACATAGATGGATCGACGGAACCGCCTCTACAGCTATCTCCTTATTCGGAATTCAGCAAGGCAGCCATGCATTCTCCTCCCCCCTCTCCTATACATCTCGATGTTCACTGCGGTAGTGACACGAGCTTTCCGCACGTCGCCACGCACGGTCACACGCCTCCCCATAAAGCGGGCAAGAAGTCGCTGAATAAACGGACTCCGGGGCTAGGGGATGTCGTCCCTTTTCCTAGTTCATGTTCGCAGCATGTTCGAGGGGTGCAGCATTCTTATATTTCCTCTCAAGCACCTCTCAAGCGTAGGGTATGCCCAGGCTCCAGCCCATCAGATGAAGGAACATCAGACTTTCTCACGAAATGGCGGCACCTGGATAATACTTCCTCAATTTCTTTGGGTCGTGTCCACAGATCCCTGACGCCTCGGCAATGCGAAGAACACCTTCAATCCCTCAGCCGTGACTACGCCGAAGCACATCCCGGTTTCGCGCAAATATCTGTTCAACAAGAAAAGATGTCATCACGCCATGCCGAGATGTGGACACGCCGTTTTCGTCCCCGGCGCGCGAATGAAGTGTTGGGGAATGAGCGACACGCTCTCTATCTACGAGATTGGCTTCGTGCACACAAGCTACATATAGATGGTTGCAAACCAGAGGAACCGCCGCCGAAAGGTGCTAGAGAAAATAAAGAAAAAGGCACTTCGAAGAGGGTCGAGCCACGAGGCGTCAAGCGACCCCGCGTTGTTCGAGCGGTAACCAGGAAACGGAGCAACAAGAAAAGAAGGGTGGATTCGGATGACGACTTGGACGACTTCGTGGTCTTGAGCGATGCGGATGAAGAAGGGCGAGCTGATGACCCACCCGAGGATTCGGAGGACGAGCTCGCATTCTGTCAACGTACTCTTACCCGCCTCCACAGACGTGACACAGCAGATACCCACGATGCACACCTTGTTGCATCAGACGATTCCGATACAAGAATGGGGTACATGACAGCTCAAATACAGAAACCGGTCGAAACTAATTTTGCTGACAACCTAACTAATACCCTCCTCATAACCGGACCTGCCGGGTGCGGGAAGACCGCCGCGGTGTATGCTTGTGCGGAGGAGTTGGGATGGGAGATTTTCGAGGTATACCCTGGTATTGGAAGGCGTAATGGTGCAAACTTGGATCATCTCATCGGAGACGTAGGCAGGAATCATATCGTCCGGACGGTTCGTTGGAATAGGCCAACCACATTCGAGGTAAAGGAATGCATGGGACTCCGCGGCTATCTGGCCAAGAAGAAGACGGGTGAATTCGCTGGGTTTGGCGAGCCACAGGAAGCAGGGACCGAAGCGCAACCTATCAACATAGAAGGTGACAGCCCGAGGCATGGGCTACAGTCACTGCCACCGGACCAAGAGAAGGATTCATCAGACGAAGCGGCCAACTCTGGCAAGTGCCATGCTGAATTTGATGGATCGAAACCGATCGTTCGGCAGTCTCTCGTTCTCCTGGAAGAGGTCGACATCCTATTCAAAGAAGATGCAGGTTTTTGGCCTGCTGTTGTCGATTTCATTCGATGCTGCCAAAGGCCGGTTGTAATGACATGCAACGGTGAGTCCCTCGCTGACTCGAGGATTAGGCATTCACGGCGATTGGGCAGACCCTGGTCTAGTTCCTCTGGCTGATCTGCCACTTCAGACGGTCCTCGTGTTTGAGCCTTGTCCGTCGACCGTGGCAGCCACCTTTCTCCAATGCGTGTCGCTGACGGAGGGCTGCCTTGTTCCGCACGAAGACCTGATGGTTCTGTATGAAAGCACGCATTCCATAGATGGATTAGACGTACCGAATGTGGCGGTCTATCCGCGAACCGAGCCAGTGCCGTTGCCAGATCTACGACGGTCTATCACGCAATTGCAAATGTTGTGCGCGGGCGCGAGGCGTGGATCAGCATCAGAGATGCACCAAGGAGACGAGGCTGAAGGACACGTTCGGCGATCAGCTCGCCCAATTTCCGCTACATCCAGGGTTACGCCGATGGGATCCAGAGTGGAAAGCGAGTGGTGGCGGAAAATGAATCGGCACAGTGAGCTGATGTCGCATGTTGACGCTGAGCTCTGCAGGGTGCGGATGAGCACAGGGGAGGTGAGCTTGGACGGACTTTGTGGGTGTGGACGAGCTGACGGAGGTGTCGCAGGTGGTGTCGGAAGAGGAAGAGGTGGGATATATTGTGCTGGAAGAGAGAGGGGGGGAGGAGTTTGGGCAGCGTGATGAGCTCATTGCGGAGGAAGCCATTCGGCATGCACGTGGGGTACACGAGGACGGCACGGGTCCGAGTGAGGCGTCGATCAACCCCGCGGCAAGGCTAGACGCAAGAGGGTTCCGCGCTCGCGTGGAATATCGATCTCGGATGGTGGAGGCGTTGCAGAACGTTCTTGCAGCACCAGGCCCTCTGATGCCCCAGAGGAGCGTGTTCCTGGATTACATACCGTGGGTGCGGCACATGGTGCTGGTGGACGATGAGCTGGAGCGGCGTGCGTTGGCAGGGAGGGGTGGTGGGCGATGCACGCGGAACAGTATGCGTGCAGTGCACGTGCGGAGTGTTGTGGTGCAGGAGGGGGAGCGGGACGTGCTGAGGAGGAGTCGGCTTGATGGGGAGGCAGTATGTACTGGGCCCGGGTGGCAGTAGATACGGGTACGAGTTCATCTAACCAAAAAAGGGAAGCGAGCTGGCCACGTGCGGGTCGGAGGTGCACGTGAAAGCGGCGAGAGCGTCGTCGAGTTCTCATAACGTCCCCTCGAAAGCCAAGGCCCGTCAGTCTCCCAACATGCCCGACAAGGACTCCTCCAGACACTCCCACTCCCCGCTCATCTCCCTGCCCCCGCTCGACTACCTCCAGCAACACCGCAGAGGCTCTCTCACCGACCCCTCCCTCCACGCCTCCCGCCACCCTGATGGTACTTCCCTCCTCCTCCCCCCCCGCCCCCCC
>JBBPKJ010000334.1:0-28811 GCA_038089195.1 Brasilioporus rufonigricans
TTTACTGAGCACAGGCGGGGCTCATAACCTGTGAGACTGTAGGATACTTGTAGCCACTAAGTATCCTAAGGAAACTACTAGTCCGATGTTACTAGTGCTTATGTAAGCATAAATGCGTAGGTAATCAGTAATTCCAACAGTTGGGCCAGAGTGTCAGAAACAACAACCGACCAAGATCCAGGGAACCTGGTAATGGATGAAGAGGAATGAAGATTACCAACTCTGAGAAAATCATGGTAATGTACTATTGTGAGGTTGGAATTGCTCGGCAGAGGTCTAAGCTAGGAACTAAGAGAACCTCAGTAGATGTCAAGCTACTGATATTAAGAGCACTACCTAAGAGAACTAAGATAGATTAGTACAGTAGTAAATGCCTATGAAATAGGGCTTACCCTTAGTAGATGTCAAGCTACTGAGGAAATAAACTAGAAATGACTTCGAAAAGTGTACGCTCTAAGCTTATGTAAGATTACCATAAAAGGAAGTCTAAAGCGTGCTGGTCAAGTTTACAACATGTACATGGGTTTATATACCTATGCAAGATGCACATGGACCAGCTTAGGGCTTGATGTGGAACTACATGGAATGTTCTATATGATGTCATAGGAACTGATGAAACAAAGTTCTCACATTACCCCCCTTTCAAGGCAAGGACTCCAGACAAGCAGGATCAGCAACAGGAGGAATTTCAAACATGGAATCAGGATATTTTTTATAACAAGCATGAAAAGTGAGGAAAGCAGGAGAAGAGAATAAAGATGATGAGATGGGACAAAGAGACATGCAAAGTGAGGGATGAGCAGCAAGAGGATGTTTTTTGTGAAATGCTTTGACAGCATCTGAGGTATGAGGGAGGTTCTTTTCTTTAATCCATTCATGTTCTTTACAAGGAAATCCTTTCCAATGGACAAGATATTTGATGGATTCTTTCCTTTCACATGAATCTATGATTTCCTGGATTTCTTGTTCCTCTTGACCTTGTATGATGTTGGAAAGTGGAGGGATGACTTGTTGGGACAGGAATGTTCCTTTTATGTATGGCAATAACTGACACTCATTGAACACTGGATGGATTGCTTTCCATGTTTGATCAAGCTATAGACGATATGCTCCTTCACCAACTTTTTCCATAATTTTAAATGGACCATAACATCTGTTGTCCAATTTTTTTGTTGGTCAATTGGTACATATGTATAATGCTTTGACAAGCACCAAGTCTCCCTTTTTATATGATGGTCTTTCTTTTGCATTCCTATCATGAAACCATTTCATGTCTGACACAGCCCATTGTAATGCCTCTATAGCTTCCTTTTGTGCAGCATGTAAATCTTGGACAAATTCTTCAGTGGAGACCATTCTAGATTGAACTTTTCAGTCTTGACCAATCTGTGGTTCTTGTCCATAGTTCAACAAGAAAGGGCTCATTCCAGTTGAACTGCTATACCAATGATTCATGGCAAATTCAGCCATGGGGAGCCATTCCACCCAATTCAACTGATGATGATTACAGTAGAGATGAAGATACTGTTTAACCTCTGTGCTCATACATTCGGTTTGTCCATCAGTCTGCAGGTGATAAGCGGTGGATGGATTGGCTTGAATCTGAAGCATGGCATATAGATCAGTCATAAAGGATGACACAAATTGTGATCCTCAATTGGAAATGACCTTTTGTGGAGTTCTGTGAAGATGAAAGATATGGTTATGAAAGATTGCTGCTATTTCCTTGGCTATGATGGTCATATCAATGGGGAAAAGATATGTCATTTTTGTCATTTGATCAACAACCACAAGAATAGCATTATGCATCCCAGAGGGTGGCAAAGGACCAATGATGTCAATGGAAATGATTTCCCATGGTGCATTGGAGATTTCATTTGGATGGAGAGGTGTTGTATGTTGTTGTCTTTTTGGTTTGGTCTTTTGACAAGCATCACATCCTTGGATATATTGGTTGACATCTTTATGCATGCTGGGCCAATAGTATTTGGTGCTAAGGAGATCTCTTGTTCATCTGGTCCCAGGATGTCCTGCCAATGGATGATCATGGTGTTCTCATATTAAATGCTTGCAAAGCTTGGCATCATGCAGCACATAAAGACAAGAATTCCAGTACAATATGCCATCTTTTTCCAACCAGGCAGGGATTTTTTGTTCAATGCCTTTTTGTGCATATCACTCATGTTTATACTGGAGTTTGCTAATTGTTTGGATAACTGAGTCCAGTACTGGGAGAGCTGCTGCATGCATTTCTGTAACAGATGGGATAATAGTGTTGACAAAAAGATGGTTAGGCAACAAGATTTGACCCTTGTTGTCAGAATCCACCCCCCTCTCAAAGTCTGGCCTCTGAAACAGAGGATCAGCCAGATTGGACTTCCTAGGACGATAAGAGATGGAGAAGTAAAACTGCTGGAAGAAGTGTTGCCAGCAAGCCTAATGTTGGGACAAATCCTGTGGCTTCCAGAAGAACTCCAGATTACAATGATCTGAGAGAACCTCAAAGGAGACATGAGCATCAAGAAGGTAATGCCACCAGTCATGGAGACACTCAACAATGGCCAGAGTTTCCAGATCAGCAGCATGATAATTCCATTCTGAATCAGACAATCCCCTTGACAAGTAGGCAATTGGGACAAAATGGTCATCTTGTTCCTATGAAAGGATACCACCAATACTGACACCAGAACCGTCTGTTTTGACCTTGAACAAACATCAAGCTTGGTAAAGTAACAGGCTCCTTTTAATTTGTCAATAAGCTTGTTAATCAGGAGTAAAGAATACTGATTTTTGATGGTGATATCATTCAACTTCCAGTAATCCTGCATGGGATGAAGGCAACCATCCTTCTTCTTAATGAAGAAGAATGTGGATGTGAATGGCAACTTGGAAGGTCTAATTCTTCCTGATCAAAGGTTTTCTTTGAGGAACAAGTCTAACTCTTTTTGTTCTGCAAGTATGAGATTGTATATCTTGCAGTTGATGGTATGATTACCAGGTAAGAGTTCAACAGTGTGGTCCCAGGGTCATGAGGATGGTAACTCATCAAAAACCTCTTTGGCGAACACATCTCGATAATGATGATAATGTTTGGGAACAAGTTCCTTGAAGGATTGTTTTCCTTTTGCTAGGTTTGCTGCTGCAGCAATGTCAGTGGAGACATTTCAGAGGTACGAATCCATATCAAGGTGAAATAGACAATCAGGTTGTTCTTCATCATCATCTTCACAGTCAGCAAGTGTGGGAGGATGTTCTTCACATGTAAAGGTGACCTTGCCTTCTTTCCAGTCAATCTGGGGATTGTGTATCTTCAGCCAATCATGTCCCAGGAAAAGTGGATGAATGGAAAGAGTGATAACAGTGAAGGTCATGACTTCATCATGCCTGGCAATGGAGATCAGCAGAATGACAAATTCTTCAATTTGACCATCCTGATTGAAGGTTCCATTGGTGTTATAGACAGGAAGGGGATGAGGGAGTTTATGCATTTGTAACCCTTTGTTTTCTGTGAACTTCCTGTCAACTGTGGAACTGGTACAACCAGAGTTGATAAGCGCAGGTACTACCATTGTAGATTGATTGGGTAAGGTAGCACAAGCTAGCACAGTGAGGAAATGACCATTGTCATGTTGTTCACTCTTCTTTGTATACTGAGGTTTATGTTGCATTTCTCAGATAACAAAGTGTGCTTCTTCATTGGTCATTAATTGGATTTGTCACAACAGCTGGTGTGTCACCTCCTTTTGCCTTGTTTCATGTACAAAGGTTTGGAGGTGGAAGAGGTCTGTTGTGTCTTTCAATGGTCACCTTGATCCATTCTATTGTTCATGGATCAACTGTGTTCGAACACATCTTTTTTGAGCTTTTCCTCTATACCTTGGGGCTCTCTGGGTCCTTTCTCAGTACAGGCAATTCCTCCTTGGGACTCTCAAGATTCTTTCTCAAAGGATCACTCTTTTTCCTTTGTAGTAATGTCACAACCTTAGGTTCTTCCAAGGTTGGTTGTGGGTTCTCATCAATTTCGGGTATATCAATTGGTAAAACAGAAAATTGATTTGATGTATGTAATACAGGACCAGTAGTACAATGACTATCTACTGGTTATGTCCAAAACCTGTTTCCTTGACAATACTATGCATTTGTGTCTTGAATTTTGACTTATCTCCCCAGTCCCATTTGAGATCCTTACCCATAAATTGCATCCTCATTTTTAATGGGTGTTGATGAAGCAGGTGAGTTTTGCAAGATCATGCACCACCACATTTGTGGCACAGGCCTGTGGCTCTAGCAGCAGAGAGATCCATGGGCTGTCCTTGACCTGGAAAGACTCTAGAAACAGCAGGAACAGAAGAGGAAGAAGCTGTAGGTGCAGATGGGACTGCAGCTTTGGGAGCAGAAGTGGATGGAATGGAAACTTGTTGGCAGTGGGGGTGATGACAGTCCTCAATTTCCTTCAGGATATCATCTGCATGGACAAAGGCATCTTCTCACATTGTGAGATGGTTACTGGAACAGAGGTCAGGTTGATTCCTTTCAACATATTCAACTATGTTGTCATTGACAGCTTGTCTGATGCGATTGACAAGCATGCATCCCAAACCTTATTCTTGTTTGTTGTATCCAGCCTCAATCATCAGGTGCTGGAACTCAACAAAGAAATCTTGGACCATCTGGCCCTTTTATTGCACAATATGGAAGAGCTTCATTTCCACATCACATTGCACCATCTTTGGTTTGAAATGGTGCTCCATATCCTGGACAAACATTGACCATGTCATTGTGTTGACCTTATCCTGCTTGATGAATAGGTCCATGTATCATCCTGCAGCACCCTTTTTCATGTATGACAAAGTGATAAGGATTTTTTGTCTATCAGATGGCTCACTGTCAAAACCCTTCAAGTAGACTTTGACACTTTGCCACTAGGTGACAAAGGTGTCCTTGTTGCCATCATATGCTTCTGACTTACTTGTGAGTGACTTGCCCACCTTATTTTCTTGCTTAGGAGAAGGGAAGCATAATGGTTCAGGGGTTGGTAGGTGAACCTAGATTGGGCACACTGGTTGTGAACTATGGATGACAGGAGGGGAAATAGCAGGGCCAAAAAGGCTGACAGTGGGTGATGGTGGGTGGGGAGGAGGGCCAACTTGGCCATTGCTTGCATGAGCTGCAGTATACCATGCTGCATACTCAGCAAGGAAGGAGGTGAGTGGATCAATGTGGACCCCAGCAAGGTGTTCTGCTGCTTGTTCTGCAGCAGGTGAAGGATGAGTAGGTGGGATGAGAGGAGATGTAGCAATTTGAGGAGTGTTTATTTGCTCCATGTGGACAGAGGTGGAGCCATTGCTATTGGCAACAGTGAGAGTAGGTTCTTGCCATTGAAAGGTGGCAACACCTTCAACAGATGGATAGGGGATCAGGTAAGACATGACATGAGGTACAATGAGGGGTGCTTGTGTATAGAAAGCAGTAGGAAGATAGGAAAGGATGTGGTGCAAAGCTACTAGAGAGCAATGCTCAATCTTTTGCTTGCAGAATGCAGGAAGAGGATACTAGAGGGAAAGGAAGAGGGTAGAGTGTTGGTGTTGGGCACATTATGCAGGAGGGTGAGTGGTGGAGCAGAGATCTCTTAAAAGGTTGTGACATGACATTACAGGTAATCATGTGAACCTAGAGGGATTAATCTGGCCCCTCTCCAGTGACAATCGATAACCCACAATGTCAAATGGGGGGTAGTGCACTATCCCAAAAGCAATGTTATCTGTATTTAGACAGTGGATGACTATATACACAGCAGTGGGCCCAGTTGCTTTCTGGGGTGTGTAATGTACACCAACAGATCCTGCTTAACTCTGTGGTCCAAGTATAAAGCTGTGGGAAAGATGACAGGGTCTACAGATAATGTAGACAGTGGGGCTTATGGAAGGGATAAGGAGGGTGGTGGAGAGACAGTTCTTGATGATATTGGATGTGGTGATGTTGACATGCTCTCTAGATAACAAGGATTTGATGAGGAGGAGTGGGTGGATGGAGGTTGAAGTTGAAATGATGAGGGGAACAACAAGGGAGACAAATGAGATGAAAGAAGGCAGGAATGATGGAAGGGAAATTAGACCCAGATAGAAATACCTGAGTCTGTAGAGGAGGAGTGGGAATGGGGTTAGGAACAGTAAACAACCAATATTGAACAAGAGAGGCAATATCAGTATGTACAATGCAGTCGCAAAATGCACCACAAAGGCAGGTAAAAACAAAGAAACAAGAAACAAAGAGACAGCAGAGAGAAGCAAGGAAATCCCAGCAAAACACCAGGTTCAGTGAATAGAAGAGAGTTATATCAGAAACAATAACCAACCAAGATCCAGGGAACCTGGTAATGGATGAAGAGTGTAATATTGAAGACTGGGCCCCTATTAGCAATGGAAGATGCATGAGGAGAGGTGACAGAAGCAAAAGTTTTGGGCTGCATGCTCAGAGAGGAAGGTTAGATGGTTTGTAACACCTGGAGTAAACACCTTAAATTGGAATTCAGGATGGGAGAAGATGGTAAAAAGATGGTTGATGGGGGTGAAACATCTAGGTGGATCCATGTTGGCAACAGGGAGGTGCTCACTAGGAGGCACAGCATCCTGAGGAGTATCTAGTAGAGCATAAGTGGGTTGGCAGGAGAGAGTGATTTCAACTTCTTTTAAAGTCACTAGTGGTGGGATATGGAGGTGAGTGGCAAGCAGTGCAGGAGAGGCAGTCTAGTGGGCAAGCACAGCATCAGCCTCTTCCAGGGTTACCTCAGAAGGGGGGCATGGCAAGGGTTGGATGTCTCATTCGAGGTAGTGGTCCTTTTCTGAGTCTGAAAGGGAGAGGAAGATGGGGCAGAAGGTATTGTAAAGTTCTATGGGGTTCAAAGCAGAGATATATTGATCAAGGCCTAGCAGATCAAGATGGTCAAGCACAGCAGAAGGTCCAGCAGCTAATGCTAAAGTAGAGAAGGTGAAAAAGTCATGGGGTAGGTTGCTTGGTTGGAGACAATGGTGAAGGTTTAACAGGCTATGAGAATGATGGAATAAGCGTACAGTGGAATGGAGTGCAGAGTTTGACTGGTAAGAAAGGAGACGTTCTATCTGGGTTAAAATTTGGGATTTCATGAGGATGAGAGTGTATAGGGTGTGATATTGGAGGAGGGGTAGAAGTCAAGGTTGAACTTGATGGAGCGCAAAGAGTGGGAGAGTTCCTTGGATGGACAAGGTGGACATGTCAGGCAAAGAGTCAATGGAGGACGGATTGTGAAGCAATACTGGAGATGGTGGCAAGGAGGACAGAAAGTAGGATGATGAAGGTGGTGATGAGAGAGATTATAAGGACCCAGAAGGGGAGAGTGATGTGGTTCATTGAAGGTGCCTGGTTACCTTGTACTCCTTAAGTAGGTCTATGGCATATCTAAGGTTTGATTTGGGTTCCCAGGTATTTTCAGAAGTTGCATAGAGATATTTCTGTCATCTTCCTATCCCATGGTGGGTTAGGATGGTTTCGACTTTGTATTGCTCTTCGTTATTAATGATATCTGGGGGTGGTAATAGGAAGGGGGGGCTGTATTCCAAGGTGGTGTGATAAGGAGAAAGTTTCAATGCATGGAACACATCGTGGCACTTTCAAGTTGGGGGTATCTTAAGTTGAAAGGCAAGGTTTGAGAGGACTTCAGTTATTTCAAAAGGGCCCACTCTCTTGGGGGCAAGTTTCCTGGATGGGTATGGGAAGCGGAGGTTAGTGGCTTCCAACCACACTTTATCCCCAGGCTTCCATGGACGGAAGGTGGAGGAGATGCGCTCCTTCATTAATTGCTGAGTTCTTTGATGTGCAGTGAGGGCTTCATCTCATGCCTTGGAGATAAGGGACATTCAGGTCTCTAGGGCAGGAAGGAAGGTTTTTCCAACAGGCAGGTAGGCATGTGGTTGGTATTCCATCATGAGATGGAACAGGGTTTGATGGATGGAGGAATGGGTGGCGGAGTTGTGAGAGAATTCGGCAAGGAGAAGAAGGTCAAGCCATTATTGGAGTTTGCCCTCACAGAAGATGCAGAGGTAGGTTTCTAGTTCCTGGTTGACTTGTTCAGTTTCTCTGTCAGTTTGTGGGTGGTATGCAGAGGAGAGTTTGTGTTATGTTTTACCTCTTTTTCCTTGCCCTTGCCCTTGTTCCCACAATACTTAGCCAACCCTTAGCTAAGTCCTTGCTTCTTTGATCCTGATTAGATCTTCTTTGCCTTGCTTTCACCTTTGCTTCTTTGTCACATGTTTCACTGCCTTGCTTCTTTAATCTCCATCCATGCTTCTTAGTCACAGTCTTCTGATCTTCTCGTGGCTCTCCACTTCCTTGCTTCTCTGCTTCCTAGCTTCCTTGTTATCTCTGACTCCCATGCTTCTCAGCCAGCCCTCACTTGGTCTGTGCTCACTCCCTTGCACTATATAAACCCTAGCACCTGTAGTTATAGTCCTCACTTTGTACCTCCCTGGGATTTCACCAGATACCTAGAGTCCTCAATCCTAGAACTTGTCCCATTGATTCTATGGTGGTACCCACTCCACATCTTTAGCTCATCGCAGAACTTGTCCCATGGATCCTATGGTGGTACCCACTCCACATCCTTAGCTCATCACCATTGTCACCGAACATTGAGACAACCCATCCAGGGCTACCTAGGACCTACCCAGTCTGAATGTAACAGTTTGATGTCATAGGATAAGAGTCTAGCGAGTTCTCTGGCAAAGGCAGAGGAGAATTGAGATCCTCTGTCAGAAATGCAGCAGTCATGGAGTCCAAATCTGGGGAAAACATGTTTGAAGAAGAGGTCAGCTACCCCTGCAGTGCTGATGGACTTGGAACAAGGGAGGAAAATTACCCCCTTAGTAAGGCCATGGTCAACCATGACCAAGACTGAGTCAAAGGTACAGACCAGAGGCAGGCCATTGATCAGGTCAATAGAGATCTGTTGGAAGGAACAGATCATGGTGGAAGAGAGGGGTGACAGCACCAGGGCAGTGGGATGAGTGTTGACTTTGTTGACCTGACAGACAGCACAACCAGAGATGTACCTGCAGACAAAAGAGTCCATGTCAGGCCACCAGTAATCACGTTGGAGGTGTTGCTGGGTGTGGAAGACTCCTTCGTGATCACCAGCAGGTAGGGAGTGCAGAGAGGAGACAAGGTCATAGCATGCAGGTTTGGAGACATACAGATGATTTTTGAAGTACAAGTTCTGACCATCATAGAGCCAGTCAGAAGGGAGGGAGTTATGAAACAAGGGGGAGTTATCAGCAGCTGCTTTAAGGGCTCATTCAACAAGGGGGTCAGAGGAGGAGGAGCAGGCTAGCTTAGATTGGAGAGAGAGGTCCAGGGCATGGATGACTGCATGGTTGGAGAGGATTGTCATTTCACAGTTGTCAAGGGAGGTATCTATATTGTCTTTTTGAGACAAAGCGTTGGCTGGGGCCATTTTGGAACTGGGGGTGACATTCCAGATGATGTCAAAGTCCTGTAGAAATATGCTCCATCTAGCCTGTCAGCAAGATAACTTTTAGGGGGCTCACATGTAGGATAGGTTCTTGTGGTCAGTGATAACAGTGACCAGATGACCTGTACCTCGTAGATAGTGTTGCCATTCATCCAGGGCAAGGATGATGGCAAGGAGTTCCCGGTCATAAATGTCATAATTGCGCTCAGCAGAACCTAAGGTTTTGGAGAAGTACACACAAGGGTGGAGGTCACCATTGGCATCCGGCTGCATCAATACAGCACCCACTGCTGTGAGTGAGGCATCAGACATGAGGGTGAATGGTTTTACAACATCAGGGAGTAGAAAAATGGAGGCAGCTGTTGGAGAGAGTGAAAGGCAGACTCTTGGTCAGGGCCCCACAACCAGGGTTGTTTGGCAGTGGTCAGAAGATGGAGAGGGGCAGTGATAGAGGAGAAGTTGGGAATAAACTTGTGATAGAAGTTGCAGAAACCTATAAAGGAGCAAACTCCTTTGACATTAGAGGGGGGTTCCATTTGGTTATGGTGGAGAGTTTGACAGGGTTCATCTTGGCGCTGCCGCTGCCAACAATCATCCCTAAGTATTCCACTTCAGAGACATTGAAGGTACACTTGGAGAGTTTCAGGGAGAGGTGGAGGTCACAAAGGCATTCCATAACCAGCCATCCTTCAGCTATCAGGTCACAGAAGGAGTGGTTCATGAACACTTGGAATGTGGCTGAAGAGTTACAGAGTCCAAAGAACATGACTGTGGGCTCAAATAGTCCTAAGGGAGTGATGAAGGCTGCTTTCCAGGTGTCTTCTGGACAAATGCAGATGTTGTTATACCCCCAGCAGACGTCAAATTTGGTAAAGAGGGTTGAGTTTCTCAGTTTGTCAACAAGGTCAGATATAAGGAGTAGGGGGTAGGTGTTTTTGACTGTATGTTCATTCAGATAGCAATAGTCCTGACAGGAGCGAAGGGAGCCATCCTTCTTAGGGACAAAGAAAAAGGGGGACGCTTGTGGGGACTTGGAGGGTACAATCCAGCCGGTCTTCAGATGCTCTTCGATGAACATCTTACATGCCTCCTGTTCTTAGGGGTTGAGAGGGTAGGTCTTGGCTACTCAAGGGGAGAAGGAGTTCTTCAATTCTATAGCATGGTCAAAGGGGCATGGGGGAGGAGGAGATCATGAGTCTTTTCTACAAAGACATTGGCAAAGGAGGAGAAAACCACTGGGAGGGAATTCTGGTCTATCTTGGCTTGGCTAGTGAGTTCAGTGGAGAGAGTTGTCTTACAAATGGACTCTCCTTTCAGCCAGGTCTCTCTCTTCCATAGTCAAGAGGAGATCTTTTTGTTGAGGTTGGCTCCTAACCATCACATCAGATATCTAGTGGGGACAGTGTCAAACGTCTTTCAACTAGGGCGAGAGGGGTCTAGAAGTGAGAGTGTTCCAGAGGTCCAATCAATTTTGGGGTTATGGGAACATAGCCAGGGCATTCCTAGGATTACTTGGGAACACCCACAGTTTACTATCATTAAATTGATCATTTCTTCATAGTTGGGGAAGGCTAGATGGATGGATGTCTTGGCTTTGATGGATCCTGATTGGTTCTTGGTTCCATCCACATTATATGTGGCAATTGGTTTAGGGAGGGGTCAAGTGGGCAAGGATAGTTGTCAGATAAGGGTTTGATCAATGAAGTTTCCAGTAGCCCTGCAATCAATTAGGGTGCTGGTGTCGATGGTTTTTGCTCCATGGGAAATGGTCAAATGGACTCGAATGGTATTTTCAGATGGTTCAGCTAGAAGTACAGGAGCTAAGACATGGGGAAGGGGAGACATTGAGGCATCCTTCCTTTCTAAAAATCCTCATCAGGCAAGGTAACTGACCGAACTTCTTCAGTCGTTCCTTCTTCTTCTTCATTGAAGCAAGCATGAAGAACTTGCAAGATCTGTTGGAGGTCCTTCCCTTTGGCCTTCAGGCTACACACATACTGTGCAAGTTCAGAGGGTTGGGCAGTCTCAATAGCTTGGATCCTAGAGGTGGACAGGGCAGGGGGATAGCATCTTCCTTGAGATTGATCTTGACAGTTGGGATGGTTATAAGTGGAGCAACTGGCTTTCTTACAGATAAAACAGAGATGATCACGTAAGTAGCATGCCTTTTCTACAAGAGACAGGTTGAGAACATCTATGTCCATCATGTTAGGATCTCTGGTACAAGAGGAGGTACAAGATGAGGAGTGAAAGGGGTGGTCATCTCCTTTCAGGATGTTGTTGTCCATTTCGAGATGCTTGGTAAACTTCTTCACGTCTTTGACCCACTTGTCATAGATATCAGGGAGATTGGTCTATGAGAAGATAAGGCAATGAAGAGGGGGGTACAGCCCTTTGGCAAATTTCTGGCAGATGGTTTCTTTGTCTTTGAGATGGGCACAAAGAACTGCAGTGGAGAAGTTCTGGACATAGTCCTGGAGTTTATAGTTGTTGACAATCCAAGAGTCTCTTTTGTTCCAGACAACTTCTTGTCGGAGGGTGTCAAGGGTTTGTCTGGCTGTCCCTTCAATGTTGTAAGGAACAAAAATGGAGCTGAAATCTTCAATTACTTTGTTGAAGGTCTTGTCTTCCTTTTTGGTGGCAGGGTCTTGCAACATGTGATACCATTTTTCAATGAAGTGGACATCAGCTCCTTCTCCCATCTTGTTGAGGAGGGTATAGATCTTCAGAGAGTCTGAAGAGAAGATGGTGTTGTTGGCCTCAAAGTGGCCTTTCATGGCATTGATCCACCATGCTGCTTTCTCAGGTTCACCAGAAAAATCAGCAGGGAGGGTGGATTTTAACTCAATGGGCTTTGGGGTGGTAGTCATGGCAACTGGGAAGGATGGGCGACTTTGGGTGGTGACTGTGATTGGGGAAAAGATTCCTGGATTATAGACAGTGGTGGCGGACAAGGGTTGGGTGTCAGGGAGATCTTCAATTTCAATATCTAAGTCTTCCATGGCAGGAAGAGGGTCGGCAGTGGGGGCAGGCAATTGGCTGGCAAGAAGGGTTCTCAGGGCCCTAGAGATGTGGACAGAGCGAGGGATAGGAGTGGGATTGGAGGAGAATCCAGCAATCCTTCGTCTGGGATTGGGTTGGTCAGCTATGGTGACTTACTTTGCGAGGGAAGAGTCAGAGGGACGAGCTAGTTCTTTTGTAACATTGAAAAGCACTTCTATGCTTGAGACAGTACTTTCTTGGATGCCAGGAGGTACTCACAAAGAGACACAATGTCTGGAGAGCGAGGATTTGAGTAGAAATCACACAGAGTGAGCAAGTAGTGCACTGAATTGCATAGAACTAGCTAGAGAATACAAGCAGACATCTAGCGAGTTCTTATAATACAATTTAAGAGGAGACTGAATATGAAACAAATAGAAACAAAGAAGAACTAGCCACTGCACAGACCAGGATAAATAGGACAACCAAAGATAAATGACAAAGAAGCAGCCAATTAGTAAAGGAACTGGACTAAGAGAAGGCATGACTTGAACATGCAGAGATAAGGGTTTAGCCAGTCATAGAGACGAAGATGAGAAATGGTATGACTTAGGCAAGAATACTGGACTCGAACCAGCAAAGGTAAAGGCCTAGTCAGGAAATGGGAAATCAGAATAGATATTGCACATGAAGAATACAAGCAAGATCAGGAAGAAATGAATGACTGTAACAAAGAGGAATGAAGATTACCAACTCTGAGAAAATCATGGTAATGTACACAGATTTATATACCTATGTGAGACATGCACAGACCAGCTTAGGGCTGGACCTGGAACTACATGGAATGTTCTATATGATGTCACAGGAACTGATGAAACAAAGTTCTCACACAGAGTAGGCCAGAGTTATGGGGTTTTGACACACTTTCACATGACAGATGCTAGTCTTTCAACATGTCTTTTCCTTTATTCTTACCACCCAGCCTGCAGTCTTTGTTTCTTTCATGTATAAAGAACCTTGGTAATCTCTCGAACATGACATGAAGGAAATGTGCACTCAATCAAATAGGGGCACATGACTAACAGGAACACTCAGTCACGTGCAGTACAACAGACTATATATTCACCTAGTAGGAACAACTAGGTACGAGTAAGTATTGAGCAAGTAATATGAAGTTAGTAGCTCACCTCAGTCGTGCGTGTGATGCAACGGACTGAGGCATTCGAGTACGAAATGGTACATCTTATATATGAAAAGTAAGGATCATAAACGAGATCCAGATTAGCAACAAACACAGGTATATAGAAAGATGAAAGTACGCGGTAGACCAAATGAAATGGTCCATACGGTCTGCGATATGTGAGATATGGAGCGCATCGGTTCACGCGCGCACCGGTGATTGCTCGGGCCAATCGTGGCTGTGGCTGCGTGCGCGCTTGCCAATTCAACATGACAATCAGTTTTCCCTCTGCATGTCCATTCAAAAACCAGGGCCTCTTCCCCGCGACATGCAGCGATGACGATGGACGACGATATAGGCTTTCCTTTCCCCTCTGCTTACCTAATTTATCTGATACTCAGTTCTCACGGCTTACCGTATTTCCCCGTCGTTCCTGCCTCGTGTGTCGCAAGCATCCTACAAAAACAGATAGACACGTCTGGCGTTTTCCGGTCTGATTACAAGCAGGAGGAATCGATCCATCACTCATACTGTCAACGCACGTCATGCAGCATTCAGACACGACGATGTGGCATTAGGAAACCATGAACGTGTACGCAAAGTTATCCCGAGTATGATGTGCACCACCTGGGATGGTCGTGAGGAAATCGTCCTCAAAAGCGACCTGAAGGTTGAGAGAGAGATGGTTCGCGTGTTCCTGTCCCAGCCGCAGATGGGTTCGCCAAGTGCGACGATCGGCATGTGAACCATGAAATTAAAGGTCAAACGATGGACGGACCACCTGACTAGATTGACAGATAAACAGGGAGACTGTCAGCAGGGAACCTCGGCTAGCGTGTGATTGAGAGCGAAAGCTGGTAATGTCTCGCTGTCAACGGCGGGCATGAGGTCGATGTATAGTGGTCTTGGTTGGGGGTCGCCAGGAACCATCCTCCGGGTTCCTGGGCCTTGGTGGACCATGGTCGTTAAGGAATCGCTCTGGAGTCATATATTATTAGACGATCTGGCATTCAAGGAGATTAATTCACAAGAAATAAATAATCTAAGAATGAAGTGCCCACACAGAGGAGTGACAGAGCTGTATCCGAGCATTTCCCAGAAAATGACGTCTATGAAAGGTAACAGGGTCGCCTGCGTGGATACCGGGTTGAGTAGATGGAGAAGGACTGGATGTATCGTAAATTACCGTACTTCCTTGCCCTCCTGCATACGTTATGCATGGAGCATTTGTGTGAACTCTGATAACGCTCCAAGCCCATGGGAACCAGGAAGTTCCGGGAATAACGGATGAGAAGTTCCACCCTTGAGGGCATATCGTCTAATATGTTTGATGAGATACTCACAAGAGCTAGGGCACCTGGAGGTGCCTCATCATGCATACATTGCGAGGGAGAATGTGGCAAAAGAGGGATAACGACAGGCGGGATCCAAGATGGCACCCATACTGCCGCAGATTAAGCGGGGAAGGATGCCAAAGTGCTTTACCAAACCAAACCACTCCTTGATTCTTGATTCTCCTGAAACTGGCGGTCTCCGTCAGCCTCCCTGGGACCTAATTGCCCTGGATTACCTGGTACCGATCAATGCCTATGTCCGAATCATCGCATGAACCACTGAACCACAGCTATTTTTGGATCGGTATTAGACCAGGGCCCAGGTTTTTGGCTGCCGGAGTCGAACTTTCTCTTCTCTGACAGCATAGCCACACACACCCCAAGCCAGAATTATGCCTCGAGTTATTCCATAAGCTATGATCTACCCTGGAATTTCAGTGGACTGATAGTGAATGGCAAACAACAGACCTTCTTGTCGAAAAGCGGAGCAACTTCGACGGGCTATCAGAGACACGGTTCGTCCATCGAGTATACAGTAAAACGTAGCTTACAACGGTGACGCAGAGTTCTGAACAGTTCAGCGCCGAGATTAATAAGTTGGTGCCACTGGATCGCGGGTGACACGACGCCGCGAAGTGCTATCCGCGGAGATTGGACGACATCACAATTTGCGAAGTAAGTCAGTACATCGCGGCTCCCCTTCCGTTCATATCCGCTCGGGTTGCCGTAGTGAGAACCTGACTACCAACGTCATGCGAAGTCGCGGAAGACTGTCAATTATGGAGTAGTGTAGATCGGTTCCCTCCTTAACGCCACTCTGTCTTGCTTCGTCCAGCATGTATTCTTCCAACTGCAACAATGTACTCGGAAAAGGCGAGTATGTCGTCACTTAGCGAACGATGCCTCGGAGCACTTTAGCCTATTCCAGAGAATTGCCCTGGCGGGCATCAAGTGATTCAATGGTTGCATAGCGCACGATGAGTTACGCCAAGAACTTGAAGGTACGAGTCAAGAACCAGAATGCTTATACCACCGTGTTGGGGAGGAAAATGCAAGACAAGTCGAGATCTAGAGATCTTAGAAGTACAGATAGAAGGGCAGGACATGAATATTTGGATCGAGGAGTGTTTCGACCGCGCAATGGAATTTGTATTCTTCTCTGCACCGACCTGAGCGATTGGGTCCGATGGCTTTGATAAGATTTGCGTGGATCAATGGTCGCTCGCAATCTTGAAATGATAGTGACTTGGAAATTTTCTGTAAAGTCGCGATTGTAAGCCAAGAGAATCCCCGGACACTGCGTTGGCGAGGCATGCCAGTACTGTAATTGGCTCCCCACAACCATCGGCTCCAGAAATGTCAGGGACTTGCAGAAGAAAACAGACTCAAGGCCGGAGCTAGCGGCAGCGACTACGAATGAGGCTGGACTTGTGGGGACACGCCGCCACACAAGGTTTGGATAGCCATCGACAACCTTCGCAGCAGAGACAAGTAAGGAAATTCCCTGGAAAATAACCGCTCATATCGTTTCGCAGTGAATCACAGGACTAGGCTATGACCATGTGGACTCGACTCGGATGTAATGATAGCTGGGAGAGGGTCAAGGCCGGTGGCGGTGCCTAGTAATTATACCGAACCTTTCTCCCACAGGCCAGTCAAATGAGCCTGTCATCTGACTTGGGCCGGCGTGAAAATTGACACGATCCGCTTCGCATAAAGTTCCTTGTTCACTTGTCATCCGATCAAGGTGGAATCGCTCTAAACGCCCATGTTGCGGTCGGCTCTACTCTTCATGTGGTCCTTGGCTGCACTCGCTGCTGCCCAAGGTAGTCCTCAGTGCCCAACCGGCGAAATCCTCTGTTGCACCACCGTGCTAAGCGTGAGTTACTTGCAAACGCTTCCTATGGGTACTCATCCCACTCTTGGGCGTGCGCTCCTGTAGGCAGACGCTGTTTTGAATCTCCCTGCCGGCATCTCGGTTTCTGCTGCAGCCGACCTTGGGCTGGTTGGTTCGTCCTGCACGGCGCTTACCGTGATTGGGCGTGGAAAGAGTTGTGCGACGAAACAGGTGCCGATGTGCTGTACTGACAACAACTACGTATGTCGCTCACCGCTCGTCGTGTGCCTCACTAGCTGACGGAATCGATACTCCAAGAACGAGTCTGTAAGCCTTGGGTGTACCCACATCAATCCTATGTTGGCCTAAGTCCTGAACGGCCATTAGCCCTATCAGATACCAGTGTCCAGAACATTTCCGACGATCGTTTCTGTTAATGTCTTTCCTTCGTTTATCCCTATCCTGTTCTTGAATAACTCAGTGCAAACGGGCAGACTTTCAGCAGACTTGAGGTTGGCCCGCCTCGCGCGAGGTCCCTTACAGGCGAGTGCTTGACTGAGCTTCGTGTGCTCTCCTGCAGTCAAGTCACAAGCGGACTGCTACTCTGGGTCTCCAGCGAAGATTTAGTCCATCTTATTTTCAGACGTCGAACACTTTGCTACGCCTTCTATACCCTTCGAACTCTTGAAGTCGAGCGCCGAAGGGCCAAAGTTTGCCCGAATGCTGTCAGAACATTGTATCGGTGGCATTTCGTTTGAGAGAGAAAAAAATTCAAACACCGACACCCAGGACTACGTATGCTCGAGGATCCGTCAACGCCGCCGCTTTTGCTGCGCGGCCACAGTTGCGTACCTTTGTGGTACCGAACATCTGGGCTAGGTACTAGCCTGGCGGCTACTGCATCTCAGTGTAGCTAACTGTTTTACGGATAAACACAAACGTCGCGTGGCAAGTTGTAGCCATTATTGATCACCATCCTTGCTACAGAGTGGAGAAGCGCCGGTTTTAATATCGATCATGTTGAGCACTTCCCGCGCAGTGTCTTGTAATTGATCCATTGCTATCGCAAGCCTTGGTTCCTAGGTCCTTTTATCATCGCGGGGATTGGATTCCGTCACTGACACAGGTCGAAATCGCGCCCTCATCATACATCAGCGGAACTTCTTCTGTCCTTACGAGATGTGCGCTGGGCATCACAGCCATTTCATCTCTTTGCTGTCTTGCTGAAGTGCCGTTACAAGGTGAGCTGCGTCTGTATCTCAATAGTCTAGATTCGATACCAGCCCCGAGGGAAAGAAAGATTTATATACCACTCCAAAACAATGAACCGCCGTTCGGCCCCGTGGCTGCGTCATGCTGGACATGTTCGAAATGGTCAGTTCATCCTGTGCGAGGATGTTCATATCCTCCTGTCATATTTCAGAGCTGACTAGTCTTTGCTAGGATTTTTATCCGTTGCTGTCGAGTTTTAAAGCTGACCAGTCCCCGCTCGCAGTTATAAGCCCGCCGTCAACATCAGACATGGTATCTCCTCTCCTTGCCACTCCTTTTCTTCTTTGAACCAATCAAACACCGTCACTCCTTCAGAATTTAGTCTGTCGTTACAAGATGTCTCCCATATCCTACACCTCCCGACCAACAACTACAACCATTCAACTTCCTGATCTCGTCTCGCATTGCAGGTTCGATTTGCACACAGACAGGAACCATAAACTCGTTTCCGCAGAGTCAAGGAAATGGCTGTTTAACGGCGACCCCAACCTCGATGAAGCCGCTCGTCGTGCCTTTCATGGCTTGAAGGCGGGGAAACTTGCTTCGATGTGCTACACCAATGCCGGCTACCCTCAACTCCGCGTCTGTAGTGATTTCCTTAACTGGCTCTTCCATTTAGACAATCTCTCCGACGACATGGACAATCAGGGTATCGACAGTGTCGCCAACGTTGTTATGAACTCTATTCACCACCCATATACGTACCGCTCTCCCGCACGTCTGAATCGGATGACAAGGGAGTACGTATTTTCTCTTTGCTGCAATTAGCCGTTAATACGTTGAGCTTCAATTACAGCTTTTATAAGCGCTTTATGCAAACAGCTTCCCCTGGTACTTGTCGACGGTTCCAAGAGACGATGGACCTCTTCTTCCAAGCGATCCACCAGCAGGCCCTCGACCGTACTGACGGCACTATCCCTGATCTCGAGTCGTACATTTCCCTCCGCCGTGACACGAGCGGGTGCAAACCCAGCTGGGTACTCATTGAATACGCACATCACCTCAACATTCCTGATGAAGTTATGGACCATCCCATCATCCTCAGTCTGGGAGAAGCTGCGAATGATCTCGTCACATGGTCCAATGTAAGTAAACTGCACCCGGTTCCACCTCTAACTCAAATGTCCACTAAAATGTCACTTTGTTGCGCCCGTGCGAATATATTGTCCAGGACATCTTTTCGTACGACGTCGAACAGTCTAAAGGGCACACTCACAACATGATCGACGTCATCATGTACGAACAGGGACTTTGCCTCCAGGAGGCCGTCGACATCGTCGGTGACTACTGCAAACGCGCCATCGACCGGTTCGTACATGACCGCGCCAACTTACCGTCCTGGGGCCCCGCCATCGATGCGGACGTCCGTGTGTACGTCGACGGACTCGCAGACTGGATTGTTGGCAGCCTTCACTGGTCATTCGAGACGGAGAGGTATTTCGGAAAGGCTGGAAAACAGGTCAAAGCCACCCGAATCCTCAAATTGCGGCCGAAGACCCTGCGTGCGAGAGTCTGAACGGCATAGTAGTCCGTGATACCCCGTCGAACGATTCTTTCGCTTCGGTGGTGAGTATTCAATATCGCTGCCCGCGATGGCTTCACTGAGACGTTGGCAGAGATGCTTTCATCGACTGGCCAGCTGGCTGGAGTACGCGACCTTGGACACATTACATTGAATCATTTCGTGCATCGCTCCTTGATGGATTCTCGGACACCACACGCTCTCTTGTTTATTTGCTGTAGCACACATCAAACGTTTTAAACCCTGTTTAGCAAGTGTATCAGATTCACGTTACACTGTATGCACTATGGACCTCAGACACGTAGACATAATATTAGTACTATTAGTTTGTATATTGGAAAATGTTGATGAGGCTAATCCCCTGACCCACGAGGACCAGGGTCTTGAATGTTTATCATGGTATCCGTTTTCTCTGCGATAGAACGACTTCTATTTATTGGAGTGTGGTGTCTTGTAGGGGTTCCAAGACATTCTCGTCGAGTATATGTTCGATGGATACCAAAGAAAGGACCACTACAAACGATCGCTGTTCGAGGTGGACTGGGACATGGAATATCTACCAGTCTTTAAGAGGACAGAATTGGTGGCAGAACACGAATGAGGCATAAGTATAGGGAGGATCACGTCACGTACTACGGCGTCGCGGGGTCCACATTGAAGGTTTCGTTTCGTGGAGATCCCTTCCGCTACAGTACGGCGCACTCCATGTACTCTTCCCCGCGTATTTGACAGAGCTCGGTCAAACATTAGATATTTCGTTCGGATTCGGTCCCTCAGTCCCCGGATTCTAACAGTATCCATGCACACCACTGAAGGGGTGTTTGCTCATATTTGTACATGAAGCGTAATTACCGGAGTGTTCGATCGCGTTGAACTTGTTTCTGCTCCAAGTTGGCCACGTATCAATGCAACAATTCTCACCTGGCTCCCTTTTTCAATAATGTGATGCGTGCAAGTATGCGGGTCTGAAACCTTTCAGGCTAAGCGATTCTTTGATCCGTTTCGTTGCCATACTTAGGCTTCAGCTGTACCTGAGTCATAGGTGATATTTTTCAGTGACACCGTGTGTATTATGAACGAATCTCGGAAGGTTATTCCAATGCACAAAGTTGTAAGTTAAATCATTCGCGAGACCACATACAAGGCTCCTCTCCGTACTGATGGTTTCCTTATGACGATGATGCAACACATACCAAGGATACATCGATGAACCATGGGCCACGTGACACTCGTGATGTTTAAGGACCACAGCCGACAAAAAGGAACGAGCAACAGAATGGCACTCCGCGACTATCCGTGTACTCGAGCCCCCATATCCTTGTTTTACGGCTAAATCCTCGCACTATGGCCGAGGGAAATCGAAACAGATGGGGTGGTTGAGAATCCATGGTTTACTCATCCAACAGATCTCACCTTGCTCGTGCCGCTGCATTTACATGTTAACTACTATAGTTGTCTTGTACGCAGTCTCGGGGACATGGACTAGTACAAACCTCCAGGCTTGTGCACGCCATGCGATTGGTCCGGTGACCGCGGGTTTCGCTTATCTTGGGAGTGGAAAAATGCGGTTTACAGACGGAGTTGAGCCGCGTCAGCGATGAATACCTATTTCGTAGGTACGTTGCCCCTTGTCTTCTTTTTCAACAGGGTATGTTGTGCGATGAGTTGTGTCGTCTGGATTTTTGACTGTGTTGCGCGCAGATACAACCAGACTCAGATGTAGTTTTGACCCACCTTTCGTGCGTCATCTTCTAGACAATCCATCGCTCATACTCGGGGCTTTAGTTCCATTGCCCTTGTCGATTCCAGGAAGATTAGGTCGCTGATAGTGACCTGATTTGCATGTTAACGTGTCGGTCACCTCAGCTGTCTGATTCTCTTGTAACAGTATTCCCGACCCCTGACCACAAGGTAAGCTAGCCGTACCGGGGAATCGAGATTGTGTGTTACATTGCGTGGACTCCTGGCTGTTTGATTTGGGCCTGGACCCACTCTTGTCCACCTTTAAAGCTGCCATTCCGCACTCGCACTTATAAGCACGCTATTTCTCAGAAACGATACGTTGTCTCTGTGTCATCCACCTTCTCCTCTGACTCAAACATATACTATCCCCTCTTCAGGGATTACTCTGCGGTTTCGAGATGTCTCTTGTGTCCTCCGTACCCAAATCTGCATCCAACACAATCCTACTTCCTGATCTAGTCTCGCATTGCACGTTCGACCTTCACATGAACAGAAACCATAGACTTGTTTCTGTCGAGTCAACGCGGTGGATCCTCAATAGTGACCCCGACCTTGATGAAGCCGCCCGACATGCCTTCCAGGGACTCAAGGCTGGGAGATTTGCAGCGATATGTTACCCTTATGCCGGTTACCCCCAGCTCCGCGTCTGTAGTGACTTTCTAAACTGGCTCTTTCACTTGGACAATCTCTCCGACGACATGGATGATCGTGGTATAGTCAACATTGCCAACGTTGTTATGAACACCATGCATCGTCCACACACATACCGTTCGCCCACGCGTCTGAACCGGACAACGAAAGAGTCCGTATTTCATCTTCTAGATGCTCTTGTTAACCCTGAAGTATGCACTCCGATTCCAGTTTTTACAAGCGGTTTATCCAAACGGCTTTACCCGGTACTTGTCAACGACTCCAAGAGACGGTGGACTTGTTCTTTCAAGCAGTCCAACAACAGGCGAACGACCGTGCCAACGGTACCATCCCTGATCTTGCATCGTACATTCCCCTCCGCCGCAACACGAGCGGGTGCAAAACTACATGGGTACTCATTGAATATGCCTACAACCTTGATATCCCAGATGAAGTCATAGAGCATCCTATCATTCGTAGCCTTGGCGAAGCTACGAATGATTTCGTCGCGTGGTCTAATGTCAGTCCATTTTGGCCTTACTGTATCCAATTCCATTTTTGACGCTGACAAATTTTCTCTTGTCGCATTTGCCCGAATAATTCGTTTAGGACATCTATTCTTACGACGAAGAACAGTCCCAAGGGCATACGCATAACATGATCGACGTAATCATGCACGAACAGGGGCTTTGCCTCCAAGAGGCCGTCGACGTCGTGGGCGACTACTGCAAACGCGCCATCGACCGGTTCGTACACGACCGCGCCAACTTACCATCGTGGGGCCCTGGCATTGACGCGGACGTCCGTGTGTACGTCAACGGACTCGCGAACTGGATCGCGGGCACTTTGCACTGGACATTTGAGACGGAACGGTACTTCGGAAAGGCCACGGAGCAGGTCAAAATGACTCGCCGTGTCACCTTGCGGCCCAAAACTTTCCAAACGCTGGATCGAACGACATAGCGATTCATGTCGACTGTTTATATCCGTTCGGCGGTGAGTACACTGGCCTCATTTGAGATCCCCAAGGATAATGTTCATTTAGATGCTGGTTGGAGACACGGTTTTGTGTAGCCGCTTGACCATTTGTCGATTGCTGTTGATGTATCCTATTACCACCCACACACCAGTTGATTTTGTTGGATATTTAGCTAGTATGCTCTTTTGGTAGCTTACATAAGCATACCTACATCGGACAGTAGTTAGTTTACTTCGTCTTTAGTGACTTACTGAAGACAGTACAGATACCACCAATAGATTTGACATGGTAAATCTTCACCTCTATTTACAATGGACCTGGACTTTTTGTTAGATTGTTGGACCTCTACACGCGTATAGACCTGTGGGTATAATTTTGACACTCGATGATCGTGGTACACACCACCGATTCCTTCTTAATGAAACGTAATCTTCACCGCTCACAGTCGTTTCGAAACCGGAACATTCCGGCCAGGAGCATGGCTTGTTTCCCAGAAACGAACAGGGCCTCGTGGCGTCTTACGCTGAAAACACCGGTTGGAAAGCGCTGACAATACCGCATGGCCGTGACCATATTGCTGCTACGCGCGTTCGCTAATTATGACAGTATCCGTGGGTTTGTCGGTCCATTATCGAACTGTTAAACGCGTGCTTATTTACTGTCCCGATGCAGGGTTATGTCACAGGAAGTCACAGGATGTTTGGATTTAGAGCAATGCGATGCTGCTCTCAGTATTGTCCCTCACTTCAATCAGCATCCGCTGACCGGGGGGGACCCCGAGTTGAACGTTGGAAGATGGCGGGCCCAGATATATGAACTGGTTGTTGCTCCAGACAGGTCCTGAGCACCAACTAACCGTCGGCTATCATTCAATCGTCGCTCAATTGTAGCCGACTGTCTCGCTGATTGTTAAATGTTGAACACAGATGTTTCGTGTCCGCGCGTGTTTCAATTACGTAACTTTCCTAAACGGAAAGACATTGGGGCGTTGCCATGGTCATGGCATGGTAAACGTTAATCACTGACCATTGGAACCTCTTACCAAGTTCGTGCATCACCCTAATTCAGCGTCACACTGTAAGGTCGGTGCTCGCGGCTTTTCTTTATTCTCACCATCTCAAACGTCAGCCAATAGGAGGAGGTAGTACGTGTTTCATCGCCGCAAGGTTGCTTCTCTATTCGTCTTTCTTGGCAGAAGGGAATCTCGACGAAGACTTTTATCCATGATAAACCTCTCGGTGTGTTGCGCGCGAATACTAGTAGACCATCTGTCAGAGTTCTGGCTCACCCCCAGTGCAGACATCGCACATTGTACTATCGATGGTCTTAGGTCGTCTGGACCATTGTGCCATTGGCATTGGTTCAAATTGCGTGCTTGTTGGGGTATTTCTGACGTGCCGTGATAAATAATGAAAGCTTGCCTTTCCGAGGAAGTGAGGTTCGTGGACTCCTAATGTGTGGTCCCTTCGCCGCCGCCGTTCGACGTGATCTATTTGGGACAATCTGGCCGGGATACCAGCCCACAGTTTTAGGGTTGATAAGTCTCCCTCTTATTCAAAAAGTGGCATCACTCATTCAGGGACTCATCTAACGTCGCCGTGATGACCTCTTCGTCCAGATCGACATATACCACCACTGTACTTCCTGATCTAGTCTCGCATTGCACACTTGATCTCCGTACAAACAGAAACTACAAGTTCGTTTCTGTGGAGTCAACTCGATGGCTGTTCAACGGTGATCCCGAACTCGATGGAGCTGCTCGCCGTGCATTTCATGGAGTCAAGGTCGGAAAACTCGTTTCAATGTGCTACCCACGTGCTGGCTACCCCCAGCTGCGCGTCTGCAGCGACTTTTCAAGCTATCTCTTCCACCTTGACAACCTTTCCGACGACATGGACGATCGTAGCATAGACAATGTCGCCAACGTCATCATGAACACAATTTATTATCCATACACGTACCGCTCGCCCACGCGACTGAATCGGATGACGAAAGAGTTCGTGATTTCTGTCTGTCCCCTTCGATGCTTAACTTTGCCCTCGCGATTCCAGTTTTTACAAGCGGATGATGCAAACTGCTACTCCCTGTGCTTGTCGACGGTTCCAAGAAACGATGGCGTTCTTCTTTCAAGCGACCCAACGACAGGCAACCCATTATGCTGACGACACCACCCCTGATCTCGAGTCATACATTACCCTGCGGCGCGACACGAGTGGGTGCAAACCCAGCTTCGTACTTATCGAATATGCATACCATCTCAATATCCCCGACGGCGTCATGACCCACCCAGTAATTTGCAGCCTAAACGATACCGCGAACGATTTCGTGTCGTGGTCCAATGTGAGCCCGTTTCCAACGACTGTCTGATTTCATTCATTATGCTGATGTCATGCCCTTTTCCTCACTCTCTTTCGCCCCTCAACAAGGACATTTATTCCTACGATGTCGAACAGTCCAAAGGGCAGACACTCAACATGATCAATGTCGTCATGTACGAACGGCAACTGGGCCTCCAGGATGCCATCCACGTCGTCGGTGACTTCTGCAAGCTAGCCATCGACCAGTTCATGCACGACCGCGCCAACCTACCCTCGTGGGGCCCAGCCATCGATGCGGACGTCCGTGTGTACGTCGACGGACTCGCAGACTGGATTGTTGGCAGTCTTCATTGGTCGTTCGAGACGGAGAGGTATTTCGGAAAGGCTGGAAAGCAGGTCAAGGCGGCTCGCCTCGTCACGCTACGGCCCAAGGTCGTTCCGACGCCGGCCCTGAAGGCATGACCGCTCGGCCTTGTAGTGCGCATGGCGATTCTTTCTTTGACTTCGTTGTTCACCGTGGACCGGAGTACTGACAGAAGTTAGCTGGTTAAGGATACATATGCATTTGGTTACATACGCGTTCGATCCGTTTCCTTGGCTTTCATTTGTCCCACTGTACTGCTCATTGCAGACCGCTCGCGATATTTCATACTTGAAAAAAAAATTTCCCCGAGGCAGGTACTCACTATCCTTGATCGTGATGATATACTATGATCAGATAGTGTATGTACAACCTTCATTATTTCTCAAACAACTCTACGTTTTTCCTGCGTTCTCGTTGAAGACGAACCTGATAACAGGATTTTTGGGCACGTCCTCGTCACTTTCTGAGCTACTACATTTTTTATGACACGTTCTTGCATTGTTGTGGCGTGCCCAACCGTACATCTATGGTATGGTGCACTTAGCCACTGCTACTTTTGTGCAAAGATTCTCTTGGCTAGAAAAAAAATCCTCATTTTTTTTCCTCTTGTAAAAATGATCTATTTGGCATGTAGAGTAAATGTACAAGAGGAACTGTTGATAAAAAATTTTCTGAGTGAGGGAGAGTACATGCCTGCTTGTAATTTTCCACAAGCCCCTATTTATCAAATACTGCAGCAATGTGCTCTGGAATTCACTGGTGAGACTTGTACAGTCCTTCTTAACCCATACCCATTCAGAGCCCCTACAACACAAAAGACAAAAAATTACTCTAGACTCTTAGTAGATAGTTTGTAGCATGACTTCCAAACTACCTATGTTTTCTATAAGACATACCCTGTTGGATTGATGGTTAGGCCTCTAGAGCAGCCAGAATGGGTATGGGTTAAGAGGGAGTTGATTGTATTTTGTGGAACTGAACATTTTCACCTGCATCTGTGTTTCCTTTGTCTTCAAGCCTAACCAATATGCATCCATCCAATAATGTATCTGGTGCTCCCATAACTGTATTGTGTGCAGCCAAACCTGTTGCATAGCCACCAGAACATGAGCCTTGAGTATCTCAAATGCTCTGTCACAGTTCTCTCACAGATACTTTTTTACCTGTCCCCAGAAAAACTTGATAAAATTGAACTCACAATGAAATTTGGGTAGAAATAGGCAAAGGTGACCTGCTCATTCAATCACCTCCTGAATGATTTCTGTTCCTGGAAGTCAGGCTGGAGCTCAAGAATATGTTTGTTGTAACAATCTCATGTGTCCATATTGCACCTCGATTCACATTTCCCAAGGAGATTTGATAACCAGAGTCCTTGCTCAATGAGAACAGCTTTGATGCTCTTGGGTTGATTTGGAAATTCGGGGTGATCATGGGGAAGTACCATGGACTGCTTGACACAGACACCATGTGGTGTAATGAACCAGCCACTATGCATCCATAGTGATGGATACCAGCTTCGTGTTTTGCCATCGTGACCAATGTGCTGCTCTTGCTTGAGCAGCAGCTTCCTTCTTGTGCTTTCTGCTCATAATTTGAGTTGCACTCAAGTGTCTTGTACATGCAAGACAGGAATACACTGAATTCTATTGACCCTAGAGCAAGATCCGAAGCTGTCAAACCTGTACTAACCCCAATGAGCTGTTCTGCTTGTAGCGACTCTACAGCAAGGTTACAATTGTGAGAAAAGATGAATAAGACTAAATGATACAAGGCGGATGATCAACCTCAGGCACAGAGAAATGTTGGGGAAAAGTCGAACGATTAGATTATTGCCTAGATTACTCAATTCCTAAATAATATGCTCATATTGCAATTATTGGAGCACTTTGCTCCCTGCTTACTGAGTGTGCATTAGTTGTGTGTCAGTTGGATGACTCAGCATCCTCAATTACTATATTTGGCTTGCTTACACCAATAGACTCTGACCCCTATTACTGTCCTTTTCAGGTAACTTGGCATCATGAGAAATTTGTGTAAAATTTCACCTCTCATCATCTCTCCATCATAGTGTTATGGTAAACCACCTCTGTTCTGGACTCTTTCTCATTATCTTCTGCTTCACCCATATAACCCCTTTTCCTTATGAATCATACTTCCTATTCCTTGTTGCCTTCTTCCCAGACGATGTGATGGTTTATCCTCTTGACTAGCCCTTCATTTTGGGCTAACTACTCCTACAACACTTCTCTCACAGTGTTGCATATTCTGATCTCTTCATCAATAACTATAGCTAAGCTCTTACTCCTGCTGGTTCAATCCCAGTTTTCTCGCTTAGCTAATATTCTTTGTTATTGTTGTCTTGGTCCAAGTGCAGGCAGGTCCCCATTTACCTTTGTTTACTTTCCATTCTAGCTCTGCTTTGATTGTACTATATTAACTAGCCCAGTGGTCACTCTTGTTCCCTAGCTAGTTCTATGTTTATCTAACACACTACTGTGCTCCTTGTGCCACATCCTCTTGAGTTCAACTTCTTGGACATTGTGTCTCTTTGTGAGTACCTCCCAAGGTCTAGGACAACCATAAGTCTTGAGCATAGAAGTGCTCTCAACGTTACAAAAGAACTAGCTCATCCCTTCGACTCTTCTCTCAAGAAGTAAGTCACCATAGCTGACCAACCCAACCCCAGACAAAGGATTGCTGGGTCCTCCTCCAATCCTATCCCTACCCCTCACTCTGTTCACACCTCTAGAGCCCTGAGAACCCTTCTTGCCAGTCGATCCCCTGCCCCATCCACTAAACCTCTTTCTGCTGAGGAAGACTCTGATATTGAGATTGAAGATCTCTCTGACACCCAACCATTGTCCACCACTGTCATCTATAACCCAGGAATTTTTTCCCCAGTCACAGTCACTCCCTAAAGTCGCCCAACTTCCCCAGTTGCCATGACTACCACCCCAAAGCCCATTGAGTTAAAATCCACCCTCCCGGCTGATTTCTCTGGTGAACCCGAGAAAGCAGCATGGTGGATCAGCGCCATGAAAGGCCACTTTGAAGCCAACAACACCATCTTCTCGTCAGATCCCCTGAAAATCTATACCCTCCTCAATAAAATGGGAGGAGGAGCTGGTGTCCATTTCACTGAGAAATG
>JBBPKJ010000335.1:0-28778 GCA_038089195.1 Brasilioporus rufonigricans
CACAGGCATACGTCCATCGTCGTATTTGGCAAGGAAATATTCTACGGACAAGGCATAAGCGTCACAGAACCTGGAAAATCTCACGTGCGTCGATGTCGTAGGCACACTACCGAGTTACTGTTAGACGCTGACCCCACAACCACGATCAGCATGGATCACCCCTTCGGATCGTTGACATGGGCGAAACGGCTATAGACGAAGACATCTTTAACGACTACCTCGCCGAAATGCGCGAACAATACACTGCAGACAAGGTATGCGTACGCCTCTACCGCCACCGCCGCCCTGATCGACTGACCCGCGGTTTGTCATTCTCGCAGTACCACCTATTAGGTGCGCGACTTCCGCTTTTCCGTGGGGGCGTGTGAGAGCTGAACGTGTCCTGTGCACAGACTTCAACTGCAACTCGTTCACCAACGACTGTCTCGGATTCCTGACGGGGGGTAGCATCCCTTCTTACATCAAGTGTGCGTCCTCTCTGATTCCCGTAGACGGTGGTCGCTGATAGGGCTACAGCACTTCCCAGCAATTTCCTCTCGACACCGTTCGGGGCAGCGCTCCGATCTACCATCGATGCCATGTTTAGCGGCCGTCCTGCGAATGGGGTTCTAGGGGTTTCCCCTGCTCGCGCGGCGCCAAGCATGGTGTCGCCAGATCCAGCGCTCGCAGCGAACGTCCTTCGGTCCGTCGCCGAGCAAGCCACGGCGGGCGGTCCATCATCCGCCGGTGGCGCTCCCTTCACACCCCCTGCGCCCGCGCAGGCATCAACACCGGCGCCTGTCCCTCCTCCGCAAACGCTACCACCACCAGATGCCCCCGTAACGGCGCCCGTGCATATCTCCACCAACCCCGCGTCGTTCCGCAGCCTGTTGAGCTCTCATCGCGCTGTCGTTGCCTTTTTCACGAGTGCCACCTGCGGACCCTGTCGGATGATCGAACCTGCGTTCGAAGAGCTCGCCAAGACCAAGAGCAGGCCAAACGGAGTCGGGTTTGCCAAGATCGATTTGAGCGTCGGGTTGGGAGGCGCGTTGGCGGGCGAGTACCAAGTTCAGGTGACGCCTACATTCGTCTTTTTCTTAGACGGCAGAAAGGTGAGACGATGGATCGATGGATCGATGCCGATAACCATGACTGATCACGGTTTGACGGCAGACGCACGAACTCAAGGGGGTCAATGCACCAGAACTCAGGACGCAAGTTGATCTGTTGATTTTTGAAGCTTTTCCTCGTCAGTCGCCTTTCCTTGTAGGGCTTTCGCTTCGGCGTCGCTGACGGTGTTTCGACAGTGCACGCACACGCGTCGCTCTCGTTGCCAGCCGTTGAGGGGATTTTGCTTAATCCAATCCTCTTCGCGCAGCCGCCCAATTTGGACACCATGTTTGCAAAGTTGACAGGATTTATTGACTCCGTGACGTCGTGGACTGGGCAAGTTACACAAGGGCAAGTGAAGCAGGCGCTGTTGAAGACGATCCTTCCTTTCTTGAAAGCATCAACGGCCACACCACCCACCCAACGGGTCAACCCCACAAGTTTCGACTACTGGCTCGCGCTGACGTCAAGCATTGTAGCGAATCTGCAGCTGAGCGAACTCTTCCCGCTGGTGGACATTTGGCGCATTGCCTTCTTAAACGCATCGTTTTCAGCGTGGACTGCTACTAAGAAGGTACAAGAGGGTCCATTGCAACACTTTGTGGACAAGGCATTGCAAGCGGGTGATGTGCCGCGCAACTATCTGCTGACGGTGCTCCGCATGCTCGCCAACGCGTTCTCGAACAGGGTCTTGGGGCGAGAGGTCATTCTGTTTGTGCGGGAAGGGACGACTAAGCTACTCGTCGACGCGTTATTGCACGACGATGCCACCGTGCGGATGGCGGCGGCCAGCCTGGGCTTTAACCTCGCTGTCCACTTGCAAAAACTGAGGATCGACAAGCTCAAGGCGCGGGACGACGCAAAGAGTGAGGAGGAGAACGAAGAATGGGAGTTCGAGATCGTAGTAGCTGTTCTCGATGCGATCAAACGGGAGACGAACAGTGAGGACGCGGGTAAGCGCGCATTTGTTTCATTCATCGTCATAAATACGTGCGCGGGACTGATGCGGGATTCGAACAGTGCACCGACTAGTGGCATGTCTTGGATTGTTGTTGCGGTTGTCACCGTATACAGAGCAGGTGACAGAGTTGTTAGAGACGCTCGGTGCGCAGGGGGTGTTGAAGGAGAAGCTAGAGAATGGGGGATGTGGGGAGGGCGGTGTTGAAAAGAAAGAAGTGCGCAAGTTGATCTTGGAGGTGGCGGACAAGCTCTGTCCTGCCATGTAGTGTGTTGTTTCTTCCGGACCCTCCGAGATACCAACCTTTTACTCAACCAAGTCTGGCCACTTTTGTGATCAGATCGGGGGACGGTTTTCCCTCACTAAATTAGACACGTGGGACATGACAATCTGGTTTGTGTCCGTGACCATCGACAGCCTGGTACCTAGGAGGACAGATAACGGTGGGCTAATAGATATATCTCCAATGAAAGCGCCACGAAAGTAGCCACCCGACTCGAGCGCCTTCTGCGCCTCCTGAGGTTCAGGTGGCTCCGCCGTGATTCTCTGGGCACTTCCTTTGGCATCTGGCTCTCTGCCCGAGACGATGATAAGACACCCGCGAGCTACGAAAAACCTCAAGCTCGCCTAGCGACTTTATAGGCCAAGACCTCCAGCGTTCGTGACATGAGATCGATCGATAGGTGCGACCCGGTGTGCTCAGTCCTTAAGTACGGAGAAGTGGTCGCGGCTAGACGGGGACATGTTCCCAGCCCAGCTTCCCGCGAACAAAACGTGCACTCCATCGACATGCCATGACGCTCGTCGATACGATTCGGAGCAACTGTTTTTAGCCAGGGCAGCGACAGGCAAGTGCAACGCGGGAATATGTCGTCTTGATAGCCCCAGCCCTTGCCACAACTCCAACTCAGGCTCGTATCTTCATCGAGTTTCTTTTCTCGTACCAAGCGGATAGCGTACACGTACAGAGGCACTGTAGGCACTGCACGCGGACGGGCGATTGCTCGGGTTGTCAGCAAGCAGTGACGTGGGTGTCTGCGAGTCGACGGTCACTGCTTCAAAAAGTTCGTTCGAGTACGTGGTGCTGAGTAGAATCTCTGAATTATGTGACACACTGACGAGGAAGTAGACCATAGTAGCTTACTACCCTCCGACACAGAGCGTAGGACGCATGGTTCGACTCTTCGAGATGACGCTTCATTACTGAAGCCTAACCACCAGAAACGTTGCCCTAAAATTGTTACTCGCTCCCTCATGACCACGACACCTGCTTGCCGCGACACTACCTTGGCCATAGTTAATAAGACATGCCATGGTGTCATGGCCACTCGTATTATTACGAGGAGGTCAACCCTAAGCTTAAATGCTGTTCTAGCTGTCGAAGAGTCTACTCCTGTTCGACCGCTTGCCAAAGAGAAGATTGGATTGAGCATATATTCTACTGCAAACCTCGTCGACCGCTCAATACCGCCGACTATCTCGCGCGAGCAGTATACCGGGCCTACTTCCAGACCATTTCTAGACCTCTGAAGATTATGGGTTCCGTCGCGCATTCACTGACGAAGAGAAAGTAAATCTACTAGGCTTGTATACATGCACGTCCATTTCCTCGTATATGGCATCTTTCTCAACCTGCATACAGGCCTCATCAAGGTCTTGAAGATTCCACTAAAGACTATCCATAATTGGCGTGTTCGTGGAGTTTTGGTGGATGAAATCAAGGCTACATTCTACAAGACCCCCGAACGCTGCAGGGGTAGCTACATTCCCTGGTTCTTGCAGGACGAGGACATCATCGCACTGACAGGCAAGCTACTGCCCGAAGAATTGTTCCACAATAATTTTTATGCCATAATAGTACGGAGTTGGAGATTCATAGGGGGGAGTGGAAGAGATTTTCCAGAAGAGATCTGGGCCGCTATCAACCGCAAACCCGAGGCAGAAAGAGCTTGTTATTGTATGTATTCCTTTCTTATATCAGACTCGCGCCCCTCTCCGAGTCTCGACCTATTCGTCGATTTCGGATTTGCATCGTGCACATCACAAGAAGAGGAAATGGCGTTGTGCGCCATGTACCAGAACCTGATCACCAGGTGTACCCTCAAAGAGTTCTGTGACGCGTACTGCACTGGCTGCATACTCAATCTAATTTCGAGAAGGGGGGAAACGTGCAAACGCCATCGCCACCTCATGGATCTCCTCCAAGCACGACCAGGCTGCAAGAAATAGGTATGGTACCTGAAGCAGTTCATCCTACAGGAAGACACTGCCAAGGAAGTCCCTGGCATGCACCCTGTGGTCATAGTGGATTATGGTTTCAGGAATTGCAGGAACGATTCCGAGCTGCAGCAGCTCAGAAGGGTGTACAAGGCTTTCTTTGAGAAGTACAAAGGGATCCGTTGGCGCTCCACGAAGCCGCGATCCAAGGAAACCTACACGGCTATCTTTCAAACGTCGTAGACGGCTTCCGGGATCCCAAGTTTCGGCGGTTGATGAAAAACCCGTACCCTCTTCCTGACTTGTGACAGGCAAGCTTCGTTCTAGCTGACTGCTCTACTGCAGTACTGTTTGTTTGTTTACTTTGTACGAATCCCCGTATGATAACGTTGTTTTTCCTTGACCTTACCAGTACATACAGAGTTTGATTGTCTGCGTGACTTGGAGGTTTATCTGATAAGTGCGTCCGGGTTTTGCGGAGATCTCCATCGCGGTTGTCCCGGGCCTGCTACTGCCACTACTGGGGAAATCGATTCGTCACAATCAAACCTCTTTTAGCTGGAATATGACGATATGATGCGATCACCAGATCTAATGGAAGGGTTTTATCTCACTGACTTTGAAAGTACATGTAACGCAATGCTGTACCCTGGCTCGTATCCATGTCGACCGTCAATGCGGGTCACGCGTCAGTCCTGCGCTCACAGCCCCGAACCATTCTACGGGACGCCTGTTTGTTGATCTCAAAGTATACACTAGGACCCTCCGTTTTTGACGCCTTTTCTAAAGCTTGCATGCCTCCGTGGTGCTTCGCCGGGCACCTCCATGAACATCTGGAGACACTCATTCGGAAGCTTCTGTTAGAGGCTCCCAAAGCCTGCTCGTCGACGACACGCTTCCTACCCGGCGCTACGCCTTGCTCGCTGCCTTGGCCAGTGGAAATGAATTTGGGTGTTCGGTAGAAGGAATGGATCGAAAAACGTGCCTTGAGAGAGTTCTGCGACGCATTTCATGTTCGTCGCTGGGGCCAAGCGGATGACAGTCCATCGTATAAGAGGACTTTACCAAGAGTCAGACCTGCCCCCCGGTTATCGCGGATCATGGCCTCGCGAACTGTAAGAGTGGTGCTGAGAGGCGAGAGCTCCAAGGAGGCGTCCTTTGACGGTCACTTTGGCAATTCACGAAGCTAGGGGAGCATATAAGGCTATCTTTCAAACGCTATGGAGGGTCTTCGAGATCCAAAGTTTCTGCGGCTTATGCTAGTTCTTTTTCCTTTACTCGTGTTGCAGTATGACCCCCAGTATGGACTCGGTGAGTAGCTTGTGAGATCAATACAAAGATTTGCCGGTTGCCGCTCTTACGCCGTTCCGTGTGTTATTATCACGTGCCACTGGGTGATCGGCTTGAAAAGTCTGATCAGAATGTCCCACTTGGTTCACACTGATACTAGACTGTGGCATGTTCAGACATCTCTCTCGGTCATCGCGTACCCCGGTATAACCCATTACCCAATTCCCTAGGCATCACTAACGCGCGAGTACGCTAGTTTGCATACCAGATGGCCAAGAACCGTCCCATCCAATCCTCTGCTCCGCGCAGGTCCCACCCACTCCCAGAGGGCTACGTCGAGGACCCCTCCGCAGGACACATGCTCCGCTTCCAAGCCTCGTTACCCCACCTTCCTGTTCCCCCGCTCGCCTCGACGGTCTCCAAATACCTCGAATCCGTCAAACCACACCTCTCTGATGCTGAGTACGCCACTACCCAAGCGAGTGCGCAGGCGTTCCTCGCCTCCCCGCTCGCCGCAGAGCTCCAGCGCCGCCTTGAAGCCCGCGCGGCGGACCCGGGCGTCAAGAACTGGCTTGCAGACTGGTGGAACGAGGTCGCGTACATGGCCTACCGCGACCCGGTCGTCGTCTTCGTGAGCTACTTTTATGTGCACGTCGACGATCCGCGGAGGCGGGAGGACCCCGTGGGGCGGGCGGCGGGTTTGCTCAAGGCAATGCTGGCGTTTCGGGCGCTGACCGAGTCGTACGTCGTCTCCGTTTGCGTTGCCGTGCGATTGTGTTTTTCTGATGGCGCGGTTTCTTTCTTTTTTTGTGGAGGACAGGAAACGGCTCGAGCCTGAAATGGTCCGTGGGGTGCCGTTGTGCATGGACTCGTACAAATGGCTGTCAGTGCGGTAACGTGAGTGCACGGGTGACGGGACGCTAACGCTGTTGGTGCTAGGTTCCACGCGTGTCGGTACCCCGTCAAGCCCATGGACACGGCGGCCAAGTTCGATCCGAAGACGCACGATCACGTCGTGTTCGTGCGCAAGAACAAGTTCTTCGAGGTACCGCTCGCGACGCCGGACGGCAGGGAACTGAGCGCTGCTGAACTCGAAGTGTGGGTGTCGGTTTCTACGTCGGGGACGTTTTGTGCTGACGTCGGGATAGTCAGATTGAGCGTGTGATCGCGTTGGCCGGAAACGACAGGGGGGTCCCCCTGGGAGCCTTGACGGGCGAAATGCGTGACGTTTGGACGGACGTGGGTCATGACAGACTTGTTTGACGGACGCCACAATTAACTCGACCTACCTCTTAATTTAGGCACGAGCGGCGCTGTTGGCAGCGTCGCCGGTGAACGGCAAATCGTTGGAGCGGATTGAGTCCGCTGCAATCATTGTGTGTCTAGACGATGCCAAGCCTGTCACGCGCGAAGAGATTTCTAGGGCGTGTTGGGTCGGAGATGGACGTAACCGGTTTTACGACAAGCATCAACGTATGGTTTCATTTCGGTGTATATGAACACGGTGTCTAACTAATTATGGACTATAGTGCTCGTGTTCGACAACGGTCGGTCCGGATTCCTCGGGGAACACTCGTGTATGGACGGGACGCCGACATTGCGAATGAACGAGTTTATGTTGGCGTCGCTTGCTGCGAACAAGGTTGATCTCGGGCCGGCGCGAACGGAATCGACTGGGACGAGTCTCGAGGCGCCAAGGGAGCTCGAATTCGAGCTGGACGCGAAATGCCGGGAGTATATCGATACTGCGTGCTTGCACTTTGATGCGCTGGTGGGAGCACACGAGATGGAGGTGGGTTGAGGGTTCGAACGCGTGTATGGGAGGCTGACGCGTGGCAGGTGCTGCATTATGAAGGGTATGGGAAGGAGCTGATGAAGCGGTTCAAGGTGTCGCCGGATGCGTGGGTGCAGCTCGTGAAGCAGCTCGCGTTCCACAAGATGTTTGGCCGGCCAGGGGTGGCGTACGAGAGCTGCCAGACGCGCAAGTACCAGCAGGGACGGACAGAGGTGATTCGGAGTGCGAGCAATGAGAGCAAGGCGTGGGCGGAGGCGATGCTGGACCCGGACGCGACGGTGAGTGAGGCGAGGCGAGGGCAGGATGATGCTGAGCGGAAGGACAGGACGTGGCGCGCGCTCAGCTGTTCCGACGGGCGGTCACACGACACCTGCAGTATGCGGCATGGGCGAGCGAGGGAGAGGGGGTTGATCGGCACCTGTTTGGGCTGAAGCGGATGATGCGGGACGGGGAAGCGATGCCGGGGATCTACGGGGACGTGGCGTATGCGAGGAGCGGGCACTGGGAGCTGTCTACGTCGCAGCTGTCGTCCAAGTACCTGGACGGGTGGGGATACGGAGAAGGTACGCGGATGGTGCGGGTGTCTGACGTGGCTGATGGGCTGACAGTTGTTCCGGACGGGTACGGGCTGTCGTACTCGATCGAAGAGGACCATGTGCGGTGGACGATCACGTCTGTTCGAGGGGACGGTGCGCGGCTGAGACACTACCTGGGGGAGGCGGCGACGGAGACACGGCGTATGTTGGAGGGTGCGATGGGTTCGGATATGAAGTGATTACATAATTGATAGAGGTGGAAGATATGTCCGTTGTTGTCGGAGTTGACTCTCTACTTTGAGTGATGCACGCCAACAAACGACCGAGACAAGACGACAGAAAGACAAAGAAACAGCCCCTCTCCTGTGCAGAGTGTCGCAGGCGAGTGTTGCCCCACAAAGCCCCGCCCGAGCTCACCCCGCCGTCCCCAGGCTCAAGCTCAAGGTGCCCCCCGTCTGCCCCCCTCCCTCTCCCCGCACTCACCACACGCAGTGCGATCGTGTCTTCCCCTGCCAGTCCTGCTCCAAGCGCGGCTGTGCCGAGATATGTCCAGACGGTCCGTGCGCGTCTCCCCCTCCCGCCTGAGCTCACCACCACACAGGCGCACTCACCTCGGGCAAGGGCAGCAGGTCCGTCCCCCTCCCCCGTCCCCCACCCCGCTCATTCCCCCCAGGTTCATCCTCGCAAACACAGAGCAGCTCCACGCTAAAATCATCCAGATGAGCGATCGCATCCGCCAGCTCGAGGATGCCCTCGGCTCCCTCCAGACAAAGTGCACCGCTGACCCACACCCCCTCCTCAACCAGGATCTCCTCCGCATCAAAAACTCCCTCGAGCTGTACAGCCCGCAGTCCGGCCCACCGTCCCGTCCCCACCTCCACGAGGACGCCCTCGCCTCCTCGTCGCACCTCTCACCACAAGATGCGGACCACCACCCGTCCCGTCCCTCAGAGGTATCTCTCGTCCTCGTGTCGATCGCACCCCCCTCAGTGCCCCCCCCCACAGGACAGGAGCTCATCCGTCGAGATCGCTCCCACAGAGGTCACAAGACTCTCCCCAGAAATCGAGAAACTCAGCCAGACGTTCCCGTACCCCTGGCTCCCCAACAACCCCATGCGCGAGCGCATATATACCATGCTCCCGTCTCGCCAAGAGGCAGAATACCTCTGCACGCAAGCCCGTCTCAACGCCCTCTGGCAGTAAGCCTCTCCAATTCTCGTTCCTCCCCTTTTCTCCATCGCTCCCACCAGGTACAACCTCGACCCAAGCGAGACCTGGCTCCCAAATCTGGTCCATCACGTTTACACAACTCCCGTACAAGACCTCTGCTTCCGACGATTATCCCTCCTTTTCATCATGATGTCCATAGGTCTCCTCGTCGATCTGACCCAGCAGAGCGAATCCCCACGCGCAGATGTATACCATCGTCTCGCAAGGGCGTCCCTCTGCGAAATGAATCTCATGGACGAACCCAACCTCGACCTCATCCAGACGCTTGTACGTCATCCCATACCCAATTCATGCCATCATCTTCACAGGCTTGCAGTTCTACATGATCTGGTATCTTTTAATTTTCTCAGACAAGTCCCAGGCCGTGGCCTATGCCTGGAGCATCATGGGACTCGCCGTCAAGTTGGCACAGAGCGTGAGCATTCTCGCCAATTCCGTCCTCGGCCTTGCTGACCCTTTCCTAGCTGGGCCTTCGTGCGTGACCCTATCATCGCGGCATCCCAGTCCGCTCACCGCCGTCTTCTTCAGATCGTGATGGGAACCGATGGAAGGTTATTCCCGAAGAGTCGCAGCGCCGCAGAATGCTCTTTTGGGAGCTCCTCAATTTGGACGCCCGTCTAGTATGTTTCACCTCCTTTTTTGCCCACTTCCTTGACCTTTGTCCAAGGCACTTTCCCTCGGACGTCCGCCTTCGATATGTCTCGATCACGTCGATTGCCGCCGTCCATCGTATGCAGCCCCTGAAATGTACATCGTCCCAGGAGCCCAATCATGTGAGCCTCGCCTCATGGGACTCCGCAGCCTATTCACGCAATCACCAGACCACGAATGGAAACATGGATTTTTCCTCCACTGTCTCACCCCTGTATTGACCACCGCGATATCGGCCCAACCACAGCCCTACCAGAAGATCTTGGACGTCGACAGAGCCATCCGCGATTTTACCGTCCCGCCCACGCTCGATATTTTCAATGTCGATGGTATTCACGATAATCGACAGCTCACCATGCAACAAGTATTGGTATCCAGCGGTCGCGAAATAGGTGTGTTCACATCGTCGCTTATTGCGCGTAGGGACCGCAGACGCGACGACCGCTAGTTCTCCTCCAGTTGCACAGAAACTTTTTTACCGAAACCGTGAGCGACTATGACGCATTCTCCTATCGACACAAGTTTGCACCGTCTGCCGTGGCGACCTATCTAAGCGCAACTCGTCTTATCGCCACTTTGAAAGCGCTGGAAGAGCGGGAACCACAATTAAGCAAGCGGTTCATGTGCTTCTGGTTCAATGCATTTTCAGGCGCTGTACGTATGTATTACCGCTTGTCAGCGACGCCTAATTCCCGGGTTTAGGTTGCCCTGTCCCTCATCGTATCCAGGACCCCGTTTCTCACCATCGCACCGTTTGCCCTCCAAGAACTCGACACCGTGCACCGGCTGTTTGCGAAGGTCGCCGAAGAATGCCCTAAAGTGGCCCAGGCACTGGTGAATTCCCTCTCCTTGATCGCCTGCCTCGGGCTCATTCACTCGGCTAGCCCCTGCTGACGAAAATCGTGGAGAGATCCCGCAAGTTGTACGTGCAGTGGAGAACATCCGCCGATGATGCTGCGGAGATGGACATTGATCAGGGGAACAAGCCCAAGGTTGTTTCGCTCGACGGGAGCGGTCCGTTTACTACCGTGCATTCTGACCTCACACGGTGTCTGGAAGACTTTAATACGCGCCCTCCTCCCCTCCACGCCTTGTCGACGTTTGTGCCACAGTGCAGACCGGTCCCTCCCTCTGAACCAGAGACCCGCCCAGACCATGTCAGTGCCCACGATCTCTCGTCGGACATGTTGGCTCTAGCACTCGGGCGGAACGGAGATTTGATCTCTGTAAGGCATCCTCTTCCAGACTTGGCCACCGCTGGGGTTGGACCTCAGCGAGTGGGAAATCACACGTTCAACTTTGACTTTGGTGCGTTGGCGTCGAACGTTGGAAACCAAAGCAACACGTACATGTCGTGGTTTTAGTCTGGTAGATCTTGGCTTTTACCCTCTTTTCTTGGTTTCTTGAGATGTAGCACGCCTAGTATTTACTGAGGACAATTGGAGGTGCTTACATAAGACGACCATTGTTGACGCGGCTCGATGGGTAGCGGGTACACCACAGCTTGAACAGTGACCACGACGGCCAGCACGCGTATTGTGGCCCAACGCCCGTCGAGAAGCTACCATGTCTCGAATACGGGAAGTGTGGGCGCCGAACCTCGAAGCAGAGATGCGGAATATTCGTGACATGATCGACCAATATCCCTTTGTCGCAATGGTATGCGTTACACCTCCACCTCCTCTACACTACATCACATCGAGGAATACGTACGACAGGATACCGAGTTCCCGGGCGTCGTCGCAAGACCTATCGGTACCTTCAAAACGTCTTCAGACTATCACTACCAAACTATGCGATGCAACGTCGATCTCCTGAAGCTCATCCAAATCGGCATCACCCTCGCAGACGAAGAAGGCAATTTCCCGCAAGACGTAACGACGTGGCAGTTCAATTTCAAGTTTAGTATCGGGTGCGTGCCGCCGCTCGTCGTGCGCCTACAGGTTATGACATGCTACCCTTTTTTTTTCTAGCGAGGACATGTACGCGCCCGAGTCCATCGAACTCTTGCAGAAATCCGGCATCGATTTCCAGAGACACGAAGAGATGGGTATCTTGCCCAACGATTTCGCAGAGCTCTTTATCACCTCGGGTCTCGTCCTCATTCCAGAAGCCAAATGGATATCGTTCCACAGGTGAGCGATCCCTCACCGCCGTCTTTCTGTTGCACCCCCGGCACGCTCACCTTCGCCTGAGCACGTTTCTCATCGTTGTTGGTTTTCATTTTCATTTCGTCTGACAGTGGCTATGATTTTGGCTACCTGGTCAAACTGCTGACCGCCATGTCGTTGCCGACATCGGAAGACGTGTTTTTCGAGAGTCTTCGGACGTGGTTTCCGCACTGCTACGACATCAAGTTCATGATGCGCGCCTGCAAGTCGCTCAAGGGAGGATTGCAAGACGTCGCAGATGACCTTGGTGTACGTTTCTCTTTTCCTCTCTCCTTGCCTCCCGAGCGCGAGAACTGACCCCGGACGGGAAAACGATAAAGGTGATGCGAATAGGCACGTCCCATCAGGCGGGCTCGGACTCGCTCCTGACCGCCTCGACCTTTTTCAAAATGCGCGAGCTCTACTTTGGCGACGAGGTGGACGACGTCGAGTACAACGGGAAGCTGTACGGACTCGGGCAGACATTTTCGGTCCCGAACGGGTTCACAGACAACGTGCGGGGTGGGGCGACGATCGCGGAGCGCGAGGACCGGACTGTCGCAGTCGTGCGGGAGAGGGAGGCACAGAATGCGACGCCCGGGGGAGGGACGGGTAGTGGACAGCAGAACCAGAACAACGTGATGGGAATGGGTGTGCCGATAACGAACCCGTCGTCGCTGGGGGGTGCCATACCGTCGTCGGGGACGACGTACGGGCCCATGGGAGGAAGTAATCCGTATATGCGTACGGCCATCGGCGTCGGCGGGCGGTGAACGAGGAGGGGGTGTTATTTTATCTCTTGATTGTTGGTTCGATGGACGCTGTGTGTTTTATGTAATTATTCGCCTTGTATTCGAGCAGAATTCAACTTTTGTCTTTCTGGTGCGACAGGACGGGACTCGTACGCGACGGACTAGAGCACCTCATAATGCGCGACGAAATGCTGGGACAAATGTGCCAGGAACCAGCAAAACACCAACCCCATCACTGAAACAGCAGAAGCGTGATAAAGGCATTTAATCCCATGATGACCATGATAAAAGAATTATAAGTAGATTATAAGCCATTATAAGACTATTATAACTTACACTGTAATGCTATAGCAGGGTCCGCATGTTTCGGTGATGCCCAAGAATGCATAACACCTCACAATGTAGGTGACCAACACTCTGTCATGAGATACCGCACTGTAGTACGTCTTTGGCAGGACCCCTCTCCATCGTGACGCTGGTCCCTAAAACGCACCGATACTACGCGTTCAAGTTGACCATCATTTCTCTCCCTTCCACCACCCCATCACGCTCATCTCGCCCCTCAGTATTGCAACTCATCTCCACAAGGCTGGTCCAATCCCTCATAAAGTCATATGATGGATAACTGCCGTCCGTGACTCGATCGACACGATGCCTACGCCATCTCAATGATACCTTTCGAGGTTAAATACTACGAACGCTATCATCGTTCATCGACTTCCCCCTCGTGTTGCGGGGGGGCTGTACCGCGTACGTAGTACATGCGTTGGGCCCCATGTGCCGTGGGTGCGTTTTCGGTGACGTTTTATGGCGTATCATCTAGAACGCCCGGATTCTCGTCTTCATCCCGGCGACCCGGAGGGTCGCTTTCGTGCCGGACCGTCATGTATCCATACTCGTACGCGCGCGCAAGTACTACGGGTACGTACAGGTCGCTTAGCACCCGGACCGGTCGAAAGCGTCAAACCTCGTTGTGACGACGACTGACCTGCCAAGGAGCGTCCTCGACGCCGTTCAGGACTAAATTGGGACCTATGTTTATCCACGGGGTGCCTCCGGGATCAGCGCGTGGTGTGCCTGTGCCGGTGCTATTGTATCTGTTCTGGTACGTATGCGCGGGCGGATACGCCGGCGGCCTCAGTCACACGAGTCCTGACAACCTGCGGGGCGCCCACTCGGAGCCCCGTTCGTCGTTGCACGGAACGGCGCGGACTCGCAGGACGCGAGGTCGAGTTGGGTCGGCGATCGCCATTCGAAGATCCAACGTGAACCCGCCCAGTATTCTTTTTTTGGGGGGGTGCGTGTAGGTCCACGCTCGGACTATCAATGCATCGTAGGGGTAGGGGGAAGCACGGGGATACGTCTGCAACGGCCGCGTAGCGTACGCGCCAGCACAGGTCTCTACCACAGACAAGGCCATCATGGAACCGTGTCTTGGCGACCGAGCTCAACGGCGTCGGTAGTCTCGCATAGCAGACCCGCCAGAACCGTTTGGAACCATCGAGCCTGACGTTGGGGGCACGTCGGTTGGTGCTCGCGGACTTTGAGCACCCAGGGCCGTCCCTGAGCCGCGTCTTCATTTTCGCGCGTCGCAACTTGCCATGGTTGGTCCAGGGGTACATATGAATATGATATACCAAAGATCGACGTCGCGTACGCGGTCTCCAGAGCATGTGCCATACCCACTCTCTTGGCCTCGACAGGGGGCCGTACCAGTCGCGGGCACGACGTTGCTAGCGGGCTAGGAGGGACCGCTGCGAAGGAGGCGGTCTCCCCCGTGTTACACTGCGGACAACGGCCACTCGAACGTGATCGCGCAGAAACCGTCGCGGTGACGGGAGAGCGAGCGAGGCGGCCGACACGCCTGCTTGACAGGGAGGCCAACCCAGTAGGTAGGGGAAGAAGGGCGTTCGTATCTACTTTGCCGTGCCACACGGGCGGCGTAACGCGCGAGCGTCCTCTCCGAGGATCGATGTCGCAGTCATCCATCGCAAGAACACCGGGGCGGGGCTCGCTCGAGTGAGCTGAACGACGTCGACAGTGTTTGTATGCGCGGATTCCGCGGCGTCGATGCAGGGAACGAGCTCGTTGAAAAGCCCCTGCGAGCAGCACACAAGATGCGAATGAGTAAAAGACGAGGTGGGTCGTTTGAACGTGTCGCTCACCGTTCCAAGGACGGTCTTTTATACACGAGGACGAGGAAAATGGTTCGTGCTTCTTCTCATGTCCGTCCGATCCATGTTTGGTCCTCCATTCTGGAACTGACCGTGATGAGAGATCTGACAAAGAGAATAGGGTATTCGCCTTGCCACTCGTGGACGGCGTACGGAATGTTGTGGAAGGATACTCCACGCCTGGTTCATATGGTCCTACGATCCTGTCCCCCAAGGACCAGCTGATCAATCAACAGATCGATGCCTGCTCCGAGTACACCGAATAGGAACTCGAAAATATGTCGAACACGCGCGGACGCGGCCGTGGACGCAAAAACCTGACGACGAAACTCCCACAAGACAGGTCCTCGGTGAAGCTGTCACTCGAAAAAGGGATACCCATGACAGGTTCCTGTCGCTGCGGCGTGGACGACCTTCTGGACACGTTTCGATTGTGACATTTTTGTGTGTCCCCCGTCCATGGGGAAGAGAAGTCCAAATGTCCTTGACATGATCCACGGTGCGATCGCTGAAGGGGGAGGCCGCGTTGCGGTGGAGCCGGTGAGGGGTGACCGCTGTCCAGGACTTTGGCCAGGCTTTTGCATGTGGAATTTTAGCGTGATGAGGTGAGATCAACTTATTCACTCAACCAGTCGACCAGTGGGGGTACCGAAGACGTCTACGTCCAGGGAAATACGAGGGAGAGGAGGGAGGAAAGGGGGACAAAGACCCGAATGGAGAGCGGGAGGCCAAGGTAAAGTCTCGTTGGACGACCATTGATCAATACATATTTATCAGTCTGGTCAACAGCAGTCAACAGAAGACCGCTTTTCACTCGACCTCGGGAACGGTGCGGCGTACACGCCAGAGATTTAACTATTGAAAGGTAAATTGATGCAATAGTACGACAGCGGCTAGGATAACGGGCGACCTTCAAACCCCCACTCAACGGTAAGTATCTCATTTACGAGGGAATGCATGGTTCGTAGCGAGTGTGTAGGCTGTGCCGACCAGGGTGTGATTCGCACTGGCGTTAGCCTAGACCCTGACCTTTAGTTACAAATCCGTTTCTTGTCATGAGAGCGAACTAGAAATTTCCGAGCGGAAAAAACTCACTAAGTCAGATATCTGTATCCTTTCTCGTTGTTAATTGTGATGGAGCCCTATATTTGTCTTGCTGGCTCTCATCGCGTCTACCAATACCATATCGCATGGCATCGTAATCGTACGACATGTTCCTTAAGATTGTTCCTGGCGCTCTCGGTGATTCACCTACCAGTACAACTAGCTCAAGGAGGCCATAATGTACTGAAAAGTTAAAAGTCCTAAAGATAAGCCCGTCGACCATCGAGACTATTCGTTTAACGCGGAATGGTGACCGTCGATGAAGCCGAGATAAGGCGAAATGAACGCCGAGACAATCGATACAACCGAACGTTCGGCAAAGCCGAGCCTGTGACGCAACATATTCGCCTGCAGTTATCCTAAACTCAACGGCGATGTTGCCCTCTCTCAGGTGTCAGTGCTGTCATTGAGCCACTGAATCGGAAAGATCGTTCACTTCCGCGCCACTTACGAGAAGAAACCTGCGGCATGCTTGCTTAGAATCATGGGTCCATGCAACTTCACGGTGAGGGTGTGGAAGGTGTCTTACATACGCAACGAACGTTGACGCACAGACCATGTCCAGACCCTGCGATCAAAAATTATTAAAATCATTAAAAATCAGGCTAGTTCAACCTGCGTGCGCTGATGCTCAATATCCTTGAAACTTTTATTTTGCGAGGAAAGGACATACATAATTACTGGGAAATGTTCCTTTCGTGCCATCATTCGAATACCCTAACATTGTAATCGGTCAATCACCACTTAAATGGGGAGGCCAAGCTTTCTCACCTTCCCACCACCCGTCGGCGCGATTTTGCTCACTAAATGGCACAGAGGAAAGCTCGAGCACTTCTCCCTCTTTGATGCTAAGCTCGTCAGGGCCTTGGGCTTCATAGTCATATATCACTCGCACTGGCACGCAATCTCGCTCATCATTCGGTCGCGGTGACAGCGGAGAGAAGCCTACCGAATTGCCCAGAAGCCCGTGGCCGATCAGAGCCTCCGGAAAGCTCGAGCGATTTTACGTTGGCGGTCTTAAGATAGGAAGCTGGTACGAGCCCTTTACCACCGTGACTGTCAGCTACCTTGACCCAGCCAGAACCATCCTCCTCCTCTACCACATGAACGGTCGTTCCTTCTATAGAACGTAGTAAGAACCGCGTACTTATAAGGTAACATACGTTGATGAAAAAAGAGCTACTTGCCGGAAATGCTCAGCTCATAGGGCGAGGATGCCAAGAAATCAAAGGCGACACGAGCTGATGGATAACCATGCGCTGCGCTGACCTGCACGAAAGAGGTCGGTGTTGGGGTTTCTCCGACATCATCAACTGTGGACGACTGGGAACTAGGTCTTCCGGGAGAATCCACTCGAGGGTCCTCGTCGCTTCTTTCCTTACGGGATATAGTCGATGATGTCCTAGACGGCAATTCTGCAACCTTGTAACCGCCACGAATGCCGGTACATTCCGCGGGTACCTTCCAAGTATTCACACAAAGGCGAATATCGAGGAACAATTTCCCCTACCTTCAATTCGCACTTTGCGTGAACGGAAAATCCACACGCCCTGCAAGTTTTCCCGAGTTTGCTCAATCCCCAGATTGACGTCTGTGCTGCATGTGTGCTCTGGATGAGATGGGCGATTGAATGGCTTCATACCTTACAGTAACCACACATAGTGGGAATGGAGAATGACGAGCTCTTGAAGTCATGTGGACTGGAACCACCTTTGTCATCTGAGGATAAGTCTCATCAGACCGGGACACTCAGGATATTATCACGACTTACCCCCAAGTGCTGTTGCGATGGTATCTATTTCTGTGCGGAGGACCAGCTCCGATGTAGCGAAGAACGTCACTTGATGCTTGTTGTCTAGGTAACCCTACAAAAGATGTGTTCGTTCTAAATATGCACTACCAACAATAGAACTCACATTCACGGCATCGTCAATGTTTCCAATAGTGTTGTCTGCGGAATATGTGGCAATTAGACCAATATACTTTCCTACCTCATCGCCTGCCACAGTGTGAGTCGGTTATCGCATCATCGAGATGCTGCCCTCACGTTTCATGCTGAGGACTGATTCTAGTTCCTGTAGCTTTGTTCGCGACCGAGTAAGCTTGTTCTGGAGAAACACCTTCGGAGAAGATTCCAGGCAGATTTCATCCTGGGAGAATGCTAGGACGTCAACACAGCCGACAATATGCGATAACTCACAGTATCATAGTGACTTGAGCAGGGCTCAAACGTCCAGTCATTTGGCAAAGTAAATGGTCTGATATTAAGATCAACAAAGAGACTCTGGTCCTTGCGAGGCAAAATGTCATCGAGTGCAGCTGTAACGGAAGCAAGACGACGCTTCAGCACTTCCTGATGCGATACCTGTATTGTTTGCGCTTGAAGCAGAACACTCGTACAGTTCTCCACTAGTCGTGTCTGCAGCTCCTCTGAAATTATTGCCCTTAAGAAAGTTTTGAAGTCGAAAAATATACCGCTTACGAAAACTCTGTATGATGGATAATGAGGTTACTGGTAGGTGAACCGAAAATTCAAGGTGAGTTTACGCACGTCCTCGAGCATGGGCAAATCCTCAGTATAAAACTTATCCCTTACTCTGTTAGCAATCGCGATGGAAATAAGGTACACGCTGCAGACAGTCAGTCCGCGATCTTGACATATGGCTGAGCTCACTTCTTGCTAGTATGCATCTCATCTCGGTGTTGTTCATATTGTCGTGCCATACGGTCAGCATGCCGATCTTGTTGAGCCTGTCCCTGGGCATAGTTTTATCACAATCACAGTGCTAAGCAACAATCCGGAGTAAAATACCTGCTTCTGGCGGTATACATCGACCTCTGCACAATCACTGTCGTACTGGTAAAACATCAATATCGTCCGCGGAGAAACGACCTAGTGGAAACGTACCTTTTGCTTGTTCTACGCCAACAATATATTAGCTCATTCAGGGAAGACCCCTCTGGGAAGAAAACTCTCGGAATACGAACTCTCAGCCGATCCTGATAAAAGCGTTCGCGTTCTGATAACAACTTTTGGTAGAATTGTGATTGCTGCACGGCACGTGAACTTGGTGGCAACCAATGAGGGAGTACAGGCGGCCCGAACCTTCCTCTTCAAGCCTTCGTTCCGGCGCTCTAACGCTTTGAGGGGCTCTGTGACTTGCGATATCATCGTGTCGGCTAGCTGAAGATGGTCCTGGGCAACTTTTGACATGGATGTGATGATTTGGACATAGGCATTAACCAGCGTGCTAGACCAATGCTGACACCTGAGAAAATATCACGAGATATAAGAGGCACCGACCTTTGTTGGATAGTGCTGTCAGAACATGGTTTCGTGGGACTGTCTCCCGCAACAAGCGAGGTGGCAGTCTTGTTTTTCCGCTCCACGGCCTTCTTCGCTAGAAGTTGGAGCTTTGACGCGTAGTCGCGTTCTAGCGCAACTCGATCACGGTAGATGTCGTGAATCTGAACAAAGATGCACTAAACGTCCTGCAGCAGTTTTCCACGGACGAGCTTCATACATCATTGATTAGCCCAAGATGAGCGTCGAAAAGACCAGCGATGCGATCCACTTGGTCCTGCGAGGTGTTCAACTTCCGGAAGCAACGACCAAGAAACGCGTTTTACTGGGAGACCTTGACCGTAGCTCTCAGCCTGTTTCATTCCTGATTACTCTGATGAGTCGGTTCTTATTGTGTAGGCAAAGAGTTTCAGGGTGCAGTGGTGTCGAGGAGTCAGTAGGCTCAACAACTTGTCCGCAATGCGGTGATGCTGTCACGTGTGCCTAATTGCAAGCGCAGCACTTTGACGTCTTCCATCACGTCTCAAACTCGCAGCAACAACGGATATATCGTTTGAATGAAGAATTGGGTTTCATCAACCGTCACACCCGGAATATGGGCGCTGCTTCAAGTGCGATTCCGTAGCATCTCACTGGTTTCAAGTTATTCCCGTGCCGCGAGAGGTTTGAAGTATGTACTCATACCGACGTTACTATCCGCTGGTTCTATTGCTTCACCGCAGCGCGAATGCCATTATTATTTGACCGTGGTATCCACTCGTATTCGAATATGAGTGCCAAGTGATTTCTATTCGAGGAGCGCTCCCATGAGAAGGCTGCATCATGGCTCAGGCCCTGTTTGTTGAGAGGTACGACTACGGCGGTGATCAAAAGTGGTTACACGGATTTATTGAGGTCTGGGTCGGGTCACTCAAAAGTGGTCAAAGCCTTCACTCCCGCGTCACACGTCGCGACGAGGCGGTGAAGTAAACCGAAAAGAAATCTTAATTGTTGTTGGGCCTTACGTTCTCGACTCGCAACAAGTGAAAAACGCGTCTACGGCGCGGAGGAAAGGAGGCTGTAAGAACGGCAACGAAAGACATTCGCCGCTCAAACGGCCCAGTTCCGCAGTTCTCGGTTGGAACACATGCAAATGACTGACCCTGCGTGGCGGACATAGTATACTTGATGAAGAAAGAGGGTGCCACTGTCATTAATGCGACACTCGATGGTGTGCTGGAGGTAGGGCCTGCGAGTATGACTCAGTTGCGCTAGGTGGTAGGGACGGATCGGCGTGATGTACCGTAATGTATCTCAGCTTATGAGCTGGTAGACCCGTGTTGTAAATTGCTCGTGGAGATGACCATGTGTCCGGGGCGTGTCAAATTCGGGTGGGGGGAATGGCGGAGAAAGCAGGCGGCTGCCAGGCCGATCACACGCACGGCCAAAGTGCAGGAGTAACTTTCACGCAAGTTGCTACGATCCTGAGCAATGAGGCTGGCCCCGACATGCCGGGAAGTCAGCCTGTCATCAGCCCGCAGTGTGGCGACTGGGTGGTAGAAACGGCAATCGATTGGCAAGGCGGGAGCGTGGGCTTCAAGTTGTGCGAGCATTGCGGCGGTACGGTTCTAATCGGGAGGTGCTCAAGTCTCGGTTGTTCATTGGACCTTGAATCACTGACAAAAAGCAGGCAACGCTATTACTCTTTACGCGACGGTCGTCGTGAGCAGGCGAACTGCCAGGCTGTCGGCTGTCAGGTTGGTTCGCAATTGTGTCCCGCGCGAATTCCTCGTGGAGGACCGCCCTGGCAGGAGTACTGCGCAGTCATTCCGTCATCGTGAGATTTCCGTACACCGTGATCTCTTTCGCCCGGAATCAGTAATCAAGTAGAAACCTCACATCCGAGGTCTCTTCTCGGCTGAGACGCCGAAGGTAATCGACCCTCGCTTGCTATGTGGGTGTTATGATCCCCTTCCGGGGTCGATCTTCCGTTTCAGTAGGCAACGCGTTATCCCACCATCGGTGAGGTAAAGCTGCCTAGTGGGTATAAAAAGCACCTGAAAACAATGCACAGAGGATTGAGCTGCTAGCCCCCTCTCGTCTCCTAGCATCCAAGTTTATCCCTAGTCCCTTGCTCTCCCTCTTACAATGCACCAATTTTCTGTCCTCTTCACTGTGTTGAGCATCTTCCTTCTCTCGGTACTGGCAGCGCCATTGCCGTTAGATCAGGCACTCGACAAGCGGCAGGGTTCTGGAAGAGTACGTCGACCTTTGTCCCTCTTAGGTGTTCCGACGCTGATCATGGTCTACTCAGGGAACATGGTTCTATGTCGACGTCAACGAGAGTGCATGTGGCACCTGGAATACTGACAGCGAATTGATTGTCGCCGTTTCACCTGGGACATTTGCTTCAGGGAGTAGTTGCAAAAAAGTAAGCGTCCATTCGCGTTCGGTGTCAGTGCCTCATGTCGCTCTTTAGTCCCTTTGGATCACAGCAAACGGGAAAACAGTGAGCGCCACCGTGGGCGATGAATGCCCGAGCTGTGGCTCAGGTGATCTAGGTATGCATATGCCCTATTTTTTCCTCGTCTCATTCAGTTACTCATTACTGTTTAAGATATGTCCCCGGGTTTATTTCAAGAATTCGCTGCATTGAGCGTTGGTGTGCTATCGATCACCTGGGGATGGTCCTAAGTGCATCACTTCCCGTGCAATGACCTTTCTCCTCGGGATCCTGGGGATCTCACGAGGGATGAGTAGATGACTCGCGAAGCATGTCGTCAGGATGTGCTTGCGAATCCAAGCGGTTTGGTGATGTATTATTCGGGCTATATTTGTCGCGTTTTCAAAATTTCAGAGGATGAGCTCAGGAAAGCCTAGCCTTGACTATAGCCCTGATGCGAATAACGATTATTAGAGGGAAATAGAATCATGTTGTGTATGTACCTTAGACACCTTTATTACGACCACAATCTGTTTCCATCTTTTCCTTTCCTAATTCAAGCTACATATGAATTTCTGAACAAAGTGATGTTATTACCTCCGAGCTTGTTCGATGACGCATGATGAGCCACTAACGTTGCACATTTCCGTTGCCACACATTGTAGCGCCTTCCTATGTCCAAGAAGTTTGTAGCTTCTGTCCGCATATTGTCCTAGGAGGCACGTCAGACTCTAACTTGAAGTATCGCGGGTTACGTCGCTTTACCAAGCTCGCTACCCCATAAGTCCTCGCAGCAGTCGGAGTGAATGGTACAAACTGAAGCTCAGGGACATTCGGGCTAGCGAGACAACAAGCACTCGTTTCCGAATCGGGTGACTCGAATATCTCCATCCAGCTTCTAATAGCGATGAAGAAAATTCGCAAGATAGGTCACCCGCTTCCACAAAGGGAATACCACTCGGCGCAATCGCCGATACGACCTGTGCTGATTGGGCGGTATGAATGTTCCCCATCTTCATGCGTCCCCCTCAGTGGACGCGGCTAGTTCCGAGATGGGTATGTCATATGGGAACGGGGGTCGGAAGCAATGCTCGCAGATCAAATGAGGAATAATCAGATGGAATCACGGTGATTATCTCGCTAAGACGACGTCGAGGTCCTGGTTGCCGCAACACGCACTGGATGCACGAAGAATCATGTCATCGGCTCTTTGTCGTGCCCCGCGCTATCCCCTAGTCCGCTCTACTTTGCTCGCTCCAGCCTGCTTTCGTCATTCATGTAGTAAACAAGGGGTGCGCCGCCATCAGATCGCGGCATGCTGAGGTGCGCTCTATATAAATATCAATTATTGAAAGTCATAGCCTCAGTCTCTGCGCAACCACATAGGAAAATATCATATCTACTTCATACGACCGACGTGTTCATTCGCGCAAGGTGGGCCTGGTATTTCTGTCTCGAGTATGGTCTAGTCCCATCTGTCTGGCCCCGTCTTCTACTTCACGCGGTCCTGGCGGCTTTGAGTGCGATCATTGTGCTACAGGAGAGATGAAAACGAAGAGTTGGCATGGGAGGGAACCCATACACTATTTATTTCGGACCCGGATATTCCCTCTCCTCTGGTTTGTATCCCTGCTTTCTAAAGCAGATCAGGGGACTGACTCTTAGCTCACCAAGTCCGCGTACCTTCCTAGTACGCCGTACCTGTCATCCTCTCCGCAGTCGTGTTGCGCGCTATTGATCAGTTACAAGGGTCTACACTTAGGGCCCTTTTTTTTCTAGTCTCGACGCCCCTATAGGGCGTGCTAGTGGGTACTCCTTCTAGGAATCGCCAATGCGTAACCGCGTTGCACCTGATCCGAGGGCTTCGCAGCCCGATTTCTCGGGCAACTCGACGAAAGCATCAATCCATCAGGGTTCCTTTCCAGACCCAGATTCAATCGTTTGAAAAATGACACAGTCGCATCTCCCTGGACCTCGCACTGTCCGATGTACATGGACGAGGCACGCTTGTCCTTCTCGACCGTGAGGTCTAGCCCAGATGGGCGGACCGCTGGCAACTTACCGTGACAGGTTCGTAATACGTAGTCCACCTCCCAGGACGAACTGAGATCTTTTTTGAAAAAACCTGGGTTTCGTTGCCCCTTTCAGAGGGTACCTCGGATGGCGGATTCCTCATCGACGAGGTGCAGACTACCGGACGTACGACCGCTGCAACTTGCCTTGCCCAAAAACGGGTACGATCTTTTCAAACTACGGTCAAGTGTATTCCGTCTGCAGCGAGATCGTGACGTCAATCAAGTCTGGGAAGCAACATCAGCCCTGACTTCAGGCTCTTTACAATAACACACTGAATCCATACTACCATCACTTCCAGAACGGAGTCTCGTGAATTCCAGTCGTCAAGCACGAAACTCCCACGATTCCCGAAGCTAGTAACTTGCCGTGACCCGTATCAGTGTACGCACCCTCTGGTGATTCACCATCCCTCAAATAATACCGAGTCTTTGCAAGTGTATGAACGTCAAAATTGTGTATTGTTACAATCAAAATGCAAGGTCATTTACAAGTGAGTATGCCGAGGCAGAGCAAAACGCAATGCAGTTAGTCCTGGTCGCGAATGAACCCACCGAGGTCGTAAAAGTCGTACAAGGAATCAACAGGGATGGAGCAAATGAATCATCCACAAGAAAAAAGATGAGTTTACACCAAACAGAGATTAGTATGCCCAGCGTAACCATAAATCACCCATAGTCCGAAGATTAGGATCAAGGCTCGCTTATGAGATGGCGAGACAGACAACGGCCAACACAACGCCAAGAGATGTTCCTAAACTTGGAACATGTCTCTGCCAGGCAGCGCTTGTCCGCGTTGAAGATGGTGTAGTTGAGCTCGTGACGACGACCGTGGTGGACGTACGAGAAGTTGTTTGACCCTGTCGTGTCGTAGCGGTCGTCGGGGACGTGGCTATGGGCTTCGGAGAAGAGCCGCCAGAGCTAACAGAGTTCAAGTTTACTGGGGGCGAGGTCGGATCAGGCGTGGATGGGGCTGGGGGGGTCGAACCTGGCGGTGTCGTTGGAACAGAGGATGAAGCCACCGAGGTCGATGAAGATGCATCATTGATAATCGTGAACTCTGGACTTGCGTTACCTGAATCACCAAACACTGTAACTAGTTGAGTATGGCGTGTCATGTAGTAGCGTAACGGCCACTTACAGACGATGATGTAGTCCGAACGGGTGGGGACATTAGGTACCGTGATCTGAACCTGTCCGACGGAATAGTTGAGGTTGGTGGCAAGAGGTGAATCTCGATAAATCGTTAGCACACATGCCAGTGGTCTCTGGGGTGCTCCAACACATGGAACGCTGCCGGAGCAACATACACGTACGATGGATACCCCCAGATGCTTTGAGTGGGGCACTTACCTAGCATGAGGTTCTCGCTGTTGTTGTACAGATAGCCAAGGATCAGCATCCCGACTGGATTGGTTTGGTTCACCGGCAAACCAGTGGTGCTCCTGCAGAGAGAAGGATGTCTTCACTCGCTTTCAAGTGGAAGACAGTGGAATAGCCTACCAGGTCACGGTTTGCGTCTCTCCAACATGCCAAACGGTACCGGCTTTGGGACTGGTGAGAGGCGGGTCCACGACATCTCTCAAGGCCAGGGGCAAGGCCAAGATAGAAGAAAGCAAAGATGCCAACAAAAGAAGGTATCGCATGAACATGAACATCTCTCCTGATGAATTCCAGAGAGAGAGGAAACCGTCGAAGGGGCTTCACTGAAGAGAAGACGGTGAGCCGTGCCGTTATATTGGTAAAGCCGTGTGAAAGTATGGCCGTATCAGGCAAACGTGCCTTGTCGTCTATGTGATGTAAACTGTAGATACGTATGTGGGATCCTCGGCGTTCGAGCCTGGCAGCCCCCAGACGTCGTGTCAGCTGTCACTAATATCACCAAGGCCTCTTTGCAGGTATTCACAATTGTCCCGAAAGGAGACCACAGTGTGACATTGTCAAGTGGCCACATACGCCAATCACCGGGGGTTCCATCAAGAAGCGCAATCTGGATGATCGTCCCTCTCGTCCAAGCTAGGCTCACCGCTGGCCATGTTTGTCGAAAAGCGAAGCCATGTTTACAGCGGTGGTCCTACAGCGGCACCGAGGCCTGTCGTCCTCCTTGGACTTTCAGCCCTCGCAGGGCGAGCTGGTCGCATTTCCTCGCCCGAGCGTTCCTCCGTGGGTATCGAAGCCCAGCTTGATCACTGATAGCGGAAATGACTGCCGCGTGGTATACTTCAGCCTCAGTTTTTATCGTTCTCCCCCCATGACCACCCTCACACAGAGTTGAACAGGGTCAGATCTTGATAGCATGCATTGACTTCGCTTCACAAGGTAGAGGCTTGATTGGTATGTATGTACTATTTGCCGAACGGCAATTTTGAGGTGTCACCAGCTTGGCAGCAACGGAGTGGCAGCCGTGGAGCAATAAAGGGGCAGTGACGTTTCAACGCAGTTGCACATGTGCATTTGCTTCAACCTCGGCGACACTCTATTCACGTCGTCTTCTCAGTCGCATGGGGCACTAGATTCTCGCAGTTTCTTTCCCACTTACTCATACCTATCTTGACGAACTATGGCTTCCTACGCAGTTTCTGGCAACATGTGGCTGCTCCTTTCGTTCTGAGATGGTAGTCTCTGGGAACTGGTCTTCACTCCCTTGCAACGACCTCGGCAGTAATCTATCACTGTGTGTGAAGTTGTCTACCCCTGTCAATGGGAGACAGATTCTAGTACGACAAACTTAAGCGTACGCTTATCTTTGGACGTCACACCTTGCCCCTGAAACATGGGGCCATCTCTGGGTGGATACAAATGGGAAAGTTCTGCACTGTCGCCTTTATCCTGTAACTTATACCTCGGTCGTATATGCCGCCCGTGGTGACTGTCATTGGTACTTACGACATTCAATTCTTCATTCATTACTATTGTCTTGCATACAGTACTCTTTCGTTCCATCAAGCATGGTCCAGCTGGACGCCTTTCGCCTAGCTACCTCTCTGCCACCAAACACCGTAGTCCGATCGAAGCTTGGACTCAAGACCGCAGACTGCCACCTTTTCGCCTCATGTATCAAGACGAAATCTGCAGGGTCTCCAATGCATGGTGCAAGATTGTCGGCACCGTTCCCACCAGGGCGACCAGCGTCCTTCACGACGCCAATAACCTCCTTCGAGGTAATGCACACTGAGCGCTGGGTTTGTTCGTCAGTTCAACCTTGACAAGTGACCGAGCGTTTCAATGCGCACCAGAAGTTCCCTCCATCCAGGCTCGGTTCCAATCTGGAAAAGACCTACTTCCAGACAAGCCAGAGTCAGCGGATCGAGGTATCCTTGAGGCGTGAACGCATTCTCCACGTTATTCACGCTTAGTGCAATATGAATACCATGATCTCGCCAGACCCTGGCAACATCAAGGGTCCGGTCTGCGAGTGGAGCGCTTCTAATTCCACGTAAATTGGGTCGACCCATCATATAAATATCGCTTTGCGGCAATGCGACAATTCCAAATGGGAGCTCATCCAATTCGGCTCGCAGTCTCGACCACTCTTCTGATGAAAACATGCTAAGTCGGGTGGCATGACCGATGGTTACACGCCGGCCCCCGGCGCTTGTCTTCGTCCATCCTACCTCCCTCATTTGACGAGTGGTTTCCCACACCATTGGTTCTACGGTGACGTCGAGGTTGTAGTCGAGGTGAAAATCAGCGTGGAGACTATAGTCCTGAGCCAACTTGAGGACGTGTGCGATGTTCTTGTATGCATGTTCCCGGGATGGTTCGACCCAGGGCGCAGACCCGACAACCGATATCCCATCTCGGCAGAGTGCAGTTCGGAGCAGTTCGAGATTCTCTCCTGCTGTTTCGGTTGTGGGCGATGGATATAATGCCTCCTGTGCAAAGGCTTTGAGGATTCTAGGTGTTAGACTCTCGATGGAACAATGCGGTTACAGCACTCCTACGCACCAACGATTTGAATGTCACACACGCCCTTCCATTCAGACTTGACCTTCAGTCCGGTGTCTAGACATGCCATCCCGACGGTCGTATCGACTTCGACATACGCTCGCATCTCCGTGACACCAGCTTCCACACTTTGACGTATAAGTTGCGTAGCACGGGCGTGGAGATCTGCCAACCGGTCTGGAAACCCAGCCTTGGCCTTGTTAGTCACTCGTAGGGCCTCGAGAAGGGAGCTTACAGAGGTGGGTGAACGTTAGATCATCAACATGGAACATGACCACACTCACCCCGTGAGCAGTGGATCGCACTGTTCCATGATGAAGCACTTGTCCAGATGAATATGTGCATGACACAAGCTACAGTGGACGACTTGGATAGATGTTCCATTTGTTACGTGCTGGAAAGATGCTTACGACGGCAAGAGAGTTCCGCCGTTGCCTTGAATGATAGTTGAGCGGCCCGCCGTTGCCACCGGGAATCCAACATCCGGGTTACTGGAAGGAACGATGTCAAGGACGCATCCGTTGAGGCAATGGACATTCCAGAGCTGTTTTGCCAGATGTACATCTTCGTATGCCAGGTGTACGTTAGTTATGAGCGTCCGCTCCTCGTCCATAGCGTCTACCTATGCGTTGGATGTGGTACGAACTGTAGTGCCCCAGAGAGTCAGGGAGGAGTGCTGTGGGTAGTTTGGCAACACTAGCAGTAACCTGGGACAATAAATCTGATAGCGAAGGCCAGTGTCCAGGACATATTCTCCCGTCCGTCACCGGGAATAGATGAAAGATAAATAATAAAGCTGAAAACAAGCGGTGGGAACATCACTTGCAGGGATAATCCCGGATTGTCAACCCGACGGGGGCCAGTTGGAAGCCCACCACGGCTAATGGCGGGAACACTGGGATCTACACGACGACTACGAGGTACGAGGACAAGGAGCGACTATCGTATCTCTACGAGGTGCGGTGAGATATATATCGTTTTTTTTTTTTTTTTTTTTTTGAATACCGTGCTTATTGTCCTTGAGGCCGTGCCCCTTGTTGGACAGTACTTGCGGGTGCATGTGTCCATGTGGGTACGTAGTGTGTA